>SJYA01002100.1:670530-754381 GCA_006410615.1 Neotragus moschatus | reverse complement strand
GCTGGAAAGGGTGGGGGGGTGGGAAAACATCTCGGACTTAGCAGTCTTGTTTCCTTAGGAAAGCAAAAGCTCTCCCAATAACTCCCTAAATCTTTGACCTAAATCTCACTTGCCAGAACTGGGCTACACAATCACCCCTAAAGAAGTAGCAAGAGAGAAACAGCTTCTTGGTGGTCAAACAGTGGTGTTGGCCGCATGCATATAAAGCACAATACTGGGCGCAGAGTAAGTGCTCAATACTCCTTAGCTATTCTGTGTGAATGTGCATCTGTGTGCGTCTATGTTGGTGTGGTTCTATGTAGTTCCCGTTTCTAACAATCCTGTGAAGTCAAGTCATCTAGGTGCCTCTCAGTCATGTCTGACCCTTTGTGACCCCATGGACTGTAGCCTGCCAGGCTCTTCTGTCCACGGAACTCTCCAGGCAAGAATACTGGAGTGGGTTGCCATGCCCTCCTGGAGGTGATAGTTCTGACCCAGGGTTAGAACTAGTGTCTCTCACATATTCTGCATTGGTAGGGGGTTTCTTTACCACTATTGCCACCTGGGTGAGGTAGCTAAGTGGTTAAAGTGACAGACTGCTAATCCATTGTGCTCTGCCCGCTGTGGGTTTGAATCTCATTCTTGAATGCTTACCGCTTTCGCAGCCTTTGTTGTTTTCCGGGGGTTTCCCAGGGGTCGCTAGCGGTAAAGAACCCGCCTGCCAAGGAAGCAATGCAGGAGACACCCTCCCCCTAAACTGGCCCTTTAAGATCTTGGCCTTGGAGTCACATCAGGGCCAAGTGGGCTCGATGAAGGGAGAAAGTGGAACAGGACCAGCTCTGAAATGAACTGATGCCTGTACCTGGGGCTATATTGATGAAGTCCTGGGTAGACGGACCGTATCCGAGCTAGACTCATGCCTCCTCCTGCCTGTACTTTGCAATGGTCCTGTCGGGAGGCCTGGCACTTGTTATGATGATGCTGCTTCTGCCCAAGAACTCCTGTGGGAATCCTCTTTACAAGTCACAAAAAGACCTCGATCTCATTACTGTAAAATTACACCTCATTGCTGACTCAAACCCAGCTGCAGCTCCTCATCTCATTTGCCATGAGTTCCAAGTGGCTTTTGATGGTTGCTGAAAATAAAAAATCATCCCCCAAAGACAGAATTAGATTGTAATTGAGGTGCAAAAGAGTGAAGTTTCTGCTCTTTGGGCAATTTTCAAATCAAAATTATAGAAATATTTACAGCAGTAAAAGATCTGTTCAAACAAATATACCCTCCTTAGGTTAATATCTCAGAAGAAGACAACTCTGTATGCTTGAATAATTTTTGCTGTGTTTAAGAAAAATTACCCACCCTAAGGGAAGTTGTGGGAAGATCACTGTGGCTGGTGAAGATTCCAATGAGATAATACTAAATGTAGGTGAGGACACTGTAAGATGGGCACACTCATGCACTACTGGAAGTCTAAGTTGGTTCTTAGAGCAGTTTGGCAGTAAGCATCAAGAACCAGCTCAACAAGTTCAAACCCGTTGACCTAGACATTCCATTTCTAGGAATCTTCCTGAGGGAAATGGTCAAAGATGTAGATAAAGACTTATGTGTACAGCTACTCATTTTATTTGGAAAAGCAGTAAAAAGAAGTAACTAGCCTAAATGTCTCTCAATGAGGAAACTGTCAGGTTAATTGCGGTCAACTCATTAAATGAAAATAGTGCAGCCATTTAAAATGATGTTTTTGAAGAATTGTCAATGATGTGTTTTATGTTCACAATGGAAAGATGCTAAAGCCAGGCTGTGAAACTGCATGCATTATATAGTCCATTTTTACTTTCTATATGCTACAGAAAGGCTCAAGATATATTAAACATGTTGCCAGTGGTTTTATCTGGGTGATGAAATTATAGGTGATGTAAAATTTTCTTCATTGTACATTTATATATACAATTTTGATCATTATAACTATAAATATTACTTTTATAATTAGAAAAATATGTATGATGAAAAGTACTTTTTAAGAAAGAAGTGAGTTTAACTAGGAGAGAAGAGATCTGTCATCAAGAAATTGATGGTTTAATGAAAGAAATGAGACATGTATACAAATTCATTACAAGGTAATAAGGGGTCTAATGGACGCTCTACAAAGTGTGGAGGGAAGGATTAGCTCTGCCTGGGAGAGTTGAAGCTGAGTGAAAAGAGGTGCAGGGTCTTGGGGGGGGATGAACCGGAGTTCTCTAGGGCTTTGTAAATTGTCAAGCACTGTGTATGTATAAGTTAGTTTGGGGCCTTTATTATGACTGTCAAAGCTTACCTCATACAAAGCTCTCTTTCTTGTCTCTCTCCCATGCTCCCTACAGCCTAGCATCACTGGGACAGGAAGCAGAGGCAGTTAAATAGTCACACATCAGTGCTCCAGCAAGGGAACTGAGGCGCATCCAACGAAGAAGCAGATTCAGGACCAGAGGACATAAAATTATCTGGGAGCAGGGCCAGGAAGGTGCTGGTGGTTAAACAGTTCCACCTTATTTGCCACCCTGTGGAAAGGCTATCCTTGTGTGGGGCCCCCACCCTGAGTTATGGGGCCATCTCCATGTGGGGGATGGTAAAAACTGAGAACAGGCATCACACATCAGTTCGTGATTTACATTGGCAGGAAATGGTGTGTCAGATGTCCTTACAGACTCCAGACAGGGTGGGGTAGAAAGGAGGTGTGTGATGAGGAGACCCCAAAGGGTGGCAAGAGGTGATTTCTTTGGGAGACAATCTTAGAAGCTTAAGGTTGGAAGAGATTTAAAAGCTATCTTACTTAATCCTCCTGATGCCCTTCTAACATCCCCATCATGTTGTCACCCTTCTTGGCCTTCAGGGAGCAGCTCAGAGACCACCTCTTCTGTTACTTCCCATCTCAATTCCTCCAGCCTGTGCTTTAGGTAAGACTTCCCATGTGGCTCAGCAGTAAAGTATCTGCCTGCTAATTCAGGAGACACAAGAGAGTGGATTTGATTCCTGGGTCGGGAAGATCCCCTGGAGAAGGAAATGGCAACCCACTCTGGTATCCTTTTTAAAAATTTCTTAATTTATTTATTTTAATTGGAGGCTAATTACTTTACAACATCGTGGTGGTTTTTGCCATACATCGACATGGATCAGCCAATGCTCCGATATTCTTGCATAGGAAACTCTGTGGACAGAGGACCCTGGCAGGCTACAGTCCATGGGGTCACAAAGAGTCAGACACAACTGAGCACACATGTGCTTTAGGTATTTCTCGTTCAATTTTATGAGAAAAAAAAAATGCAATGCCAACAGTGCAGCAGGCAGTGTGTCTACATTTCCTTGATAGCAGTATGCCTTCCCGAGCCTCCTGAAGTTTATTTATTCAGGCAACAAACATATATCAAATACCTACACTGTGTCAGGCAATGTTCTAGATGCTGTGATAGAGTGAAGAGAAAAGACAAAATCTTGTGTTCTCTTGGATCAGGCATTCTAGTGAAGGAGAAATACAAGAAACAAAGGAATAAATGAGAAAACACCAGGTTATAAATGTGAAGCAGCCACCTTTGGGAAAATCTAAGGAAAGAACTTTCCATAAAAAGAGAAGCTGATTCCAAAATCCCAGGGGATGATCGTTGCTTGTTCTAGAAACAAAAAGAACATTGTGTTATTGTGCGTGGACTACCCTTTTGTGTTCTAGCTGCAAATGAAAATCTTCTCATTTTTCAGGACTTGGCCCAAACATTGCCTTTTTAGGCATATCTATCCTATTTCTTTACCCTCAGTAAGAGTGACCATTGTCTCCTTTCCTCCCCACTGACTCAGAGCAGGCTTCTGTCAGCACACCTATAACGATTTGCCATTCTTACCATACATAGCAGGTTTCTCCGATGGCTCAGGTTAAAGAATCCACCTGCAATGCAGGAGACACAGGAGACTCGAGTTCGATCCCTGGGTCAGGAAGATCCGCTGGAGGAGGGCATGGCAACCCACTCCAGTATTCTTGGCTGGCGAATTCCATGGACAGAGGAGCCTGGTGGGCTACAGTCCATAGTGTCGCACAGAGTAGGACACGACTGAAGGGACTTAGCATGCACACACACACAGGCCATACTATATAGCATTGTTACTACCTAGTGCACCTGTCTCATTGCTGGCAGATATTCTTTTCTTAGATATTCTTTCCTAGAGCCTGGCACAGAGTATGTGATTGGTAAACATTTGTTTCCTGAATACATGAATTCTCACATAGCACTTTCTTAGAACCTCCCTGGTGATGCTTATTCAGAATTGGCAACCCATTTTTTATCAATGCCAGGCCCTGGACCCTGTTCTTTCAACTCTGCAACCTCTTATAAGCTTCATGATTACCCAGTGCAGTGTTTTTATCCCATTCTGTAGTTAAAACTCAGAGAATCCGAGTGACTTCTGTGATGACTCATAAATAAGAATCAGAGCTAAGATTTGAACGCCAGTCTTCTTGATGGCAAATCTCAATGTTTCATTTTCTGTGATGCAATCGTATGCATTAGTTCTTCTGTGGCCCTGCCCTCTGTTTTGCCCTAGTTAACTATTTTCCTTAGGGAAGGATCTGTACTTGACTCCATTCTGTATTCCCCATGACACCAGAACAGCGCTATGTATTTAAGACACACTCAGCACAAATCTCCAAGGAGGAAAAATAAAGAATGAATGTGTAAATGAATGCTTCACCCAAAGTGGATCAACATCTGATATCCATTCAAAAGATGTTGATGTGCTGGAGGAAGAGATGTTTCCGAGGGGAGGGGCCTTCCCAGATACCTCTGCGCCCATCTGGGAAAGCCAAGTGTGCCGTCTCCACACTAAAGCACTCATTTCTCAGAAATCACACCTTTCACTCGGTTGTACATCTCAGCAGGCAGGCAGGGGCACAGAGGGGAACATGCATGGCTTCCAATGAGTTGGGAAAATGAGGTTAGGTTTCGATTCAGATAGTTATTTGTGTTTTCTGGGTCTGCACGGTCGATAAATTTTCAACGAGCAGTGATTCTGTTCCTCATCTTTCACTGCTTTATGGGACTTCAGGGAATGAAAACATAACATCCTGCTTTCCCATAAGTTCTCTGGCCGCTACCCTGGCACCAATTAAAGACATGTCCATGCAATTAATCAAAACCAATTTGGAAGCACTCTGGCACTGCTCCTCTGATGTGCTGTCTGCTCCACATACAGTAGTTCCTCAGCCGCAGTGATGGAGCCAGGCACATAGGAGCTTTTGATGAACTGGTTGTGCTGGCCCCAAGTGTTGACTATGTCATCTGACATGACTAATGAGGCTCCCAACTTGATCCGTGTGAGCAGAGCAGCCCTGCTGTCTGGAGGAGGCTCAGTTTCCATGGCCAGCTTGGGAAGAGGCTGCGACGTGCGGGGTACACACTCCATCATGTCAGCTGGAGTCCTGGAGGCCTCTAGCGTTGGAGCTGAGAGTCGTCCACGAGGAGGGTGATGGAAATCGTGGGCCAGGCTCTGTGCTGGGCGCTGGTGGGAATGTGACCTGATTTAAACTTCTAGCTCAGCCTCCTCAGTTTACAGACATGGAAACCAAGACCCAGCAAAAGTGAGGGGCCTGCCAAAGGCCTGAGCTGTGGAAAGAGAAATAAAGGAGTCGGCATAGATTCTATCTCTGAGGCACTGAACCCCTAGGTGAGAAAATAAACATGCACGAGGATAACTGGAGTCTGATGCAGGTCAACCTTCTCAAGGGTTAAAGTGTGGGTATTCTTCTTTCATTCCACAAACATTTATCAAAAGTAAGAGAGTCTGTGTTCTTGTCACCTCTGCAACCCCATGAGTGTCTGATTTGAAATCAACAGGTCCAGCTTGGAGTCTCAGCTCTCCTTTGAGTTGATGTAATTTTGAGCAAATCATTTTTCTGAGCCTTTGGTTCCTCAGCTGTACATTGGGACAAGCCAAAAATTGCCTACCCAGCCTACATCCTACAGTCCTCGTGAAACCAAGCAGAGTTAATGGGTGTGAAAGTGTCAGAGTCTATGTACATGTTAGTTATTATTCGTATTACTACCCTCTCCAAGGACCCCTGACTGAAATCTCTGCAATATGGATCCACTGATAGCTTTAACTCTCTTCCTCTTCCTGCCCCTTTCAAAATGCACAGGAAAGAAACAGATATAAAACCAACTGGTCATCTGCCTACAATCTCAACAGCTTTCCCAGAGAGTCCATGACACAAAAAGAGGAAGAACTCAGCTGTTTTAGTTTAATGTCATTCCACACTTTGATTGAGCGCCTACCATATGCCAGGCATTGGCCAGGGTGTGTGGGGAATCAGAGTTGGATAAGACAGGCTCTTTGGCCACCTTGAGAAACTCGCCATTTAGTGGGAGAAACAGACATGGACATAAATAACTATAACATATTGCAGAAAAATACTATTGCCATAGGAAAAATACAAAGCAAGTGCTGTGGGAGTGAGAGAAGGGAATGATTTATTTCCGGAAAGGAAATGGGGAAAAGCTTTATCAAGGAAGTGCTGCTAAAGAATGGGTGGGCTTGGGCTCTGTCAGGAAACACCATAAAGGATACTCTTAAACTGAAGGAATAACAAGGCTAGTGCACGGAATCCTGAAAGGAACGGCGATCTAGAGGACAGAGTAAAACTGAGTGAGATGGGGAGTGTAAGGGCTTCCTAGGCGGCTTAGTGGTAAAGAATCCACCTGCCAATGCGGGAGATACAGGTTCCATCCCTGGGTCAGGAAGATCCCCTGGAGAAGGAAATGGCAACCCACTCCAGTATTCTTGCCTGGGGAATTCCACTGGACAGAGGAGCCTGGTGGGCTACCGTCCTTTGGGGTCGCAAAGAGTCAGACACAACTTAGTCAATAAATAACAACAAAGGAGTGTAAGGCCGAACAAAAGAAGACTTGCTGGACCCTAGCTCTGAAACCAAGGCATGGATATTTCTATTTCACTATTCTCTTTGCTGGCTGAGGTCACCTTGGCCTCTGTCCCTCAAGCAGAGAGAATCCTCTACTGGCTCTTCCTCCAGCGAGCCCAGATCCAAGCCAGGATAGCCAACAATAAAAATGAATGGGAAACAGCAACAACCATCGGATACAAAGTGGCCTGGTCTGGAAATTCCTGGTTACACAGATGCCTCCTTGGTTCAGGTGAGAGTTTCACCAGCGTAGCCATGACACCAACACCTGAAGCACGACAGCGAGGACTTGAGGCCTCCTGGCTTGGGTCGTGCAGTACATTTCTCTCCTTTCCTCCTTTGTCCAGAAGAAACCAATTTCTTTAAGTGTGCTGCCATGCAAATGGCTTTGGAATGCCAGGAGCTGCTGCTGGTCTCAAGGCATAGCCACGGGACACCCTAGGGTTTCATATTTTCCTCCCTGTTTCCATTTTTCAGTGTAAATTAGTTTTTTGTGTGCAAATAAAATAGTGATAAAAACAGAAACCTCAAAAATAGGAGAAAGAAGAAAGAGAGCATTCACTCACTCGTCATGTTCTCATTTCTTCTTGCCCCTTCCTGCTATTGACTGTGAGCACAATTTGGAGGAGGCAGCTTTTTTTTTTTTATCGTAAGACCTTCCGCTCAGACTTCCCTGGTGGTCGAGTGGTTAATAATCTGCCTGCCCATGCAGGAGACACAGGTTCGATCCCCGGTTCAATCCCACATGCCACAGGGCAACAAAGTCTGTGTGCCATAGCTACTGAAACCTGAGAGCCCTAGATACCCTGTGCTCCACAAGAGAAGCCACCGCAATGAGAAGCCCAAGCACCACAATTAGAGAAAGCCTGCGTGCAGCAACAAAGATCCAGAGTAGCCAATAAATCAAATAAAGTACCAAGACCTTCACCTCATGCACTTTATTATTTTTTAATATGTATTTATTTATTTGGCTTCATCAGGTGTTAGTGGAGGCACATGGGCTCTTCATTTGCTGTGCAGGCTTGTCTGCATTCTCCAGAGCATGTGGGCTCAGTAGTTGAAGTTTGTGGGCTTAGTTGCCTTACATGTGGAATCTTCGTTCCCCAACCAGGGATCAAATCCATATTACCTGCATTGGAAGGTGAATGCTTAACCACTGGACAGCCAGGAAGTCCCTGGGGCGGCAGCTTTGATCACTGATACAATTACATATCCTTATTGCTCAACACTGTATCATACAACTTTTTCTATTTTGCTACCTACTGTCAATCTCTGGTGTCCACACAATCTTGACCTTGTTTGCTCGCTCAAGACTGAAGAAAGATTGCCAGCATCATGTAAAAGGGATGCCCCATAGATAACATCGTGGTCATTGACTCTTGGCATCATGGTGCAGAGGAAAGCACTGGCTGTTCTGCTATCGCATAGACTTAGGCTGGAATCTACTTTGAAGCTGGATAGCCCTGGGAAGATCACTCCATCCCTTTGAACCTCAGGTCCTTGTCTGTAGTGTGGGATGCAGTTCATACCACC
Source organism: Neotragus moschatus (assembly GCA_006410615.1). Taxonomy (NCBI): domain Eukaryota; kingdom Metazoa; phylum Chordata; class Mammalia; order Artiodactyla; family Bovidae; genus Neotragus; species Neotragus moschatus. The sequence continues at coordinate 745,931 of SJYA01002100.1, read as the reverse complement.
CTCATAGGATTGCTACTGCTGTGAGGATTAAATGCAAATGCCCCATAATGGTGGCTCCCTTGCCTCTGCCCTTGCTGGGACTGACATAGGGTCTACTCTGCTCTGCCATTCTTCTCCTGCCCACTTTGGACCTTCTCTCCTCCACCGAGCCCAGAAAGCCTCCTGGATGAGTCCACCTTAATTCCGATAAGCACTCCAGCCTATATATTTATTGTTCACTGGATGAATGCATCATCTTTTACTTAGGTATTCTCCTCTGATAGAAATATTGCCTGTTTTCCAGTTTTTCGCTGTTTCCAATAATGATGCAATAAATATCTTCATATATATTACTCACTCCGTCCTTTAAAAAAAGTATTCCTTAAGAACAACCTCCAGGAACAGGATCACCAGAACAGATGTCAGACTCATTTTAACAACGTCTCATGTATATTTCCAAGTTTTTAAAATATTTTTATTTTCATTTATTTATTTGACTGTGCCAAGTGTTAGTTATGTCACACAGGATCTTTGATCTTCATTGTGGCATGTGGGATCTTTCGTTACAACCTATGGGATCTTTAGTTACAACCTGCGGGATCTTTACCTGAGGTATGCAGGATCTTTTAGTTACAGCATGCAAACTTAGTTGCAACAAGTAGAATCTAGTTCCCTGACCAGGGATCAAACTGGGGCCCCCTGCATTTGGAGCTTGGGGTCTTAGCCACTGGGCCACCAGGGAAGTCCCTCCAAGTTGTTTTTCAGAAGACTTGTATCTATTATTTTGCCACCAACTCAAGAGATAGGACCACTGGGACTACATTACAGGGTCTTGGGTTCTGGCCACAAACTCTCATTCCTGCTTTATTTTCCACCATTTTCTTCCCCAGGATGTCTCCCACACTGCAATTGCACAGAACAATTCAACATTTTCCCTCCAAAATAATGCTCCAATACTTTTGTGCCTTTGTACTTCCTATTACTCCCCGTCACCCTTGCCTGGAATGTCTTTTCTCTTAACATATCCACTCACCACAGATCTCATCCTTTGTGGAACTGAGAACTTCTATGCTATCTTCAAGACCCAGCTCAAATATCCCTTCTCTGTGAACTAGCGCCAATCCTCCTAAGTAGAGTTAGTTACTCTTGCTGTATGTGGTGATTGGAGGGATCCTTGGCATCCAAATGCTTGCCAAGAAACAGTCACCCTTGTGACTTCCCTGGTGGTCCAGTGGTTAGATTCAGTGTTTCCATTGCAGGGGGCCCAGGTATGGTTCCTGGTCAGGGAATGAGACCCTACATGCCACAGCTAAGACCTGGTGCAGCCAAATAAATAAATAAAAGGGCTGCATCTCCATGTTACAGGAAAAAGGAAAAAAGCAGCAGTCCTACTCTAACCCCAGTTCACACCCCCAAATCTGTGTGATTCTGCTCTCTCCTCCTCCCTCACTCTGCACCAGGCAATTGCCAAGTTATGCTAATTCAAATCCTAATTATAATTTTGGATCCATTTCTCTCTCTCCTTGCCATCACCATTGGCCATTACCTCTCACCAGGATTCCTGGAATAGTCTCCTAAAAGAAAAGGAATGTATACACAGTTCAAAAGTCAAATTTTTTCTAAAGCTTATAATAAAAAATGGTAATTGTTGTCCCATCTTTCCCCATACTAAGCCCTTCTCCTTGGAGATAGCTAGACAATTTCAACTCTTCCAGCTGTTTCTTTTGGGATTTACTTCTGTTTTCCAAATAATACAACTATCCTTTTGTTTCTTGATTTTTAAGTGCATTGTATGTTGATTTTGAACAATGGAAGATTTCTCATAACACCACTTCCCTGCCCCATCTTCCAGTATAATTATATCACAATTTTTTGTTACATCTTATGACCAGGAGTACCATTAAAAATATTTGCCTTCTGAGATGCCAGCGTTCTCTCTAGGACCACTGTCTCTAGGAGGGTAAGGTTTGAGCCTGCTGGGGGAAGGCAGAACGATTAGGAAAGGGGGTTGAAGTGTGGGAGGAGGGGCAGGCTGATCACTGGCTGACAGCCTGGTGTTCCTATGCAGAACTTCCTGGGCCCATGTAATTGTAGCAAGCAAGGCTGAGTTAAGCCTTCTGGGGATGCAAAGGCAGTGCCCTGGAGGGGCTGGAAACTGCCTACTTACACAGGCAGTGACTGATCAAAACAGATGCTGGTCTTTCCAGCAGGGTCTGAAGCCCCAGGCTGTGCTAGCTGTTGTCTCTGCAGTTGTGAACCCTGGGAAGGTTCAAGGAGTTCTAAGATAAGCGGGGGATGGGGGGTGCAGGGCGGGCAGTGAGAGCAGCTGGAACAGTGGCAGTGGGGTACTCAGGGAGCCTGGAGTAGCTACTGTTTACTAACCAGTGTAGAAAAATGTCAAAATGTTAACAACTTATGAAGTCTCATGTAATTAGTACAGTCCTGTTGACCCTGATTTTGACTATGTAAATGTTATTCACAGTCAAGCCTCATAGGACTTGGTGATTGCATTTACATTTTTGTTAAGATTTTTCCTTGGACTTTTTCCTAGAGTTAATAATTGTCCTGTTATTTTCTTTTGCTTAGTTTCAATACACTCATCACTAAATCTTCTCCCAAACTCTTTGGCAGGATAATATGACTACCAAATCCATCAAGTCAACTCTCACTTTCATTTATATCCCAGGCACCATGCTAGGCACTGGGGACTGTGTCTAGAAACTGTGAACAAGAAAGATGTGGTCTCTGCTTTCACTGAGTTTAAGTCCAGCAAGGGTTAAGATATAAGTAATTACAGTAATTTTAAGAGTCACAGTGAGAGAGGTCTGGGTTCCTCTTAGAACATACAGCAGAAATACCTCACTCAGCTAGAGAGACAGGAAAGATTTCAGACCCGAAGACTGGAATGAAGCAACTCAACTAGACAATATATGTTTATTGAGAGCCTCTTATATGCCAGCCACTGTTCTAAATGCTGAGAACACAGTACCAAAAAGGCAGACCAAGACCCTGCCTTCCCAGAGCTTACATTCTAGGGAGGGAAGACAGATAATAAACACAGGATAATTTTCAATTGAAACAAGGACTATAAATAAACAGGCTGATTTAATGGTTGAAGCAGGAGGTGGGGGAGATGAGGTTAATTTAAACAGATTGGCAAGGTCGTGGAAAGTTGCTCTGGGGAAGTGATATCTGATGAACAAGAATAGCCAGGTATGTGAAGAGCCAGAGAGAGCAAGTTCCAGGCAGAAGGAACAGTACATGAAGACTCTGAGGAGGAGAAAATCACAATTTTAGAGCAGAATTGAAAGCAATTCCATGTAGCTGGAACACAAAGTGCAGGGGGCAGTTGCTGGAGAAAAGGGGATGGATATGAGCTACAGGGTGGGAGTTCTGGCATTTCCTAAGATTATTATTTGTTGCTCAGTCGTGTCTGACTCTTTTCAACCCCATGGACTATACCACGCCAGACTTCCCTGTCCTTCACCATCTCTAGGAGCTTACACAAACTCATGTCCATTGAATCAGTGATGCCATCCAACCATCTCGTCCTCTGTAATCCTCTTCTCTTCCTGCCTTCAATCTTTCCCAGCATCAGAGTCTTTGCTAATGAGTTGGCTCTTTGCATTTGGTGGCCAAAGTATTGGAGTTTCAGTTTCAGCATCAGTCCTTCCAATGAATATTCAGGACTGATTTCCTTTAGGATTGACTGGTTTGATCTCCTTGAGAGTCCAAGGGACTCTCAAGAGTCTTCTCCAACACCACAGTTTGAAAGCATCAATTCTTTGACACTCAGCCTTCTTCATGGTCCAGCTCTCACATCCATACATAACTACTGGGGAAACCATAGCTTTGAGTACATGAACTTTTGTTGGTAAAGTAATGTGTCTGCTTTTTGCTACCTAGGTTTGTCACAGTTTTTCTTCCAAGGAGCAAGCACCTTTTAATTTTGTGGCCGCCGTCACCATCTGCAGTGATTTGGGAGCCCAATAAAATAAAATCTATCACTGTTTCCATTGTTTCCTCATCTGTTTGCCATGAGGTGATGGGACTGAATGCCATAATCTAAGTTTTTTGAATGTTGAATTTTAAGTCAGCTTTTTCACTCTCCTCTTTCCCCTTCATTAAGAGGCTCTTCAGTTCCTCTTTGCTTTCTTCCATAAGAATTGTTATTATAATTATATATATTATTATAAATATAATATTAGAATATTATAATTACTGATAAAACCCCTATTCTGCAATTATTTGTCTGTTTGNTTAAAAATATTTGCCTTCTGAGATGCCAGCGTTCTCTCTAGGACCACTGTCTCTAGGAGGGTAAGGTTTGAGCCTGCTGGGGGAAGGCAGAACGATTAGGAAAGGGGGTTGAAGTGTGGGAGGAGGGGCAGGCTGATCACTGGCTGACAGCCTGGTGTTCCTATGCAGAACTTCCTGGGCCCATGTAATTGTAGCAAGCAAGGCTGAGTTAAGCCTTCTGGGGATGCAAAGGCAGTGCCCTGGAGGGGCTGGAAACTGCCTACTTACACAGGCAGTGACTGATCAAAACAGATGCTGGTCTTTCCAGCAGGGTCTGAAGCCCCAGGCTGTGCTAGCTGTTGTCTCTGCAGTTGTGAACCCTGGGAAGGTTCAAGGAGTTCTAAGATAAGCGGGGGATGGGGGGTGCAGGGCGGGCAGTGAGAGCAGCTGGAACAGTGGCAGTGGGGTACTCAGGGAGCCTGGAGTAGCTACTGTTTACTAACCAGTGTAGAAAAATGTCAAAATGTTAACAACTTATGAAGTCTCATGTAATTAGTACAGTCCTGTTGACCCTGATTTTGACTATGTAAATGTTATTCACAGTCAAGCCTCATAGGACTTGGTGATTGCATTTACATTTTTGTTAAGATTTTTCCTTGGACTTTTTCCTAGAGTTAATAATTGTCCTGTTATTTTCTTTTGCTTAGTTTCAATACACTCATCACTAAATCTTCTCCCAAACTCTTTGGCAGGATAATATGACTACCAAATCCATCAAGTCAACTCTCACTTTCATTTATATCCCAGGCACCATGCTAGGCACTGGGGACTGTGTCTAGAAACTGTGAACAAGAAAGATGTGGTCTCTGCTTTCACTGAGTTTAAGTCCAGCAAGGGTTAAGATATAAGTAATTACAGTAATTTTAAGAGTCACAGTGAGAGAGGTCTGGGTTCCTCTTAGAACATACAGCAGAAATACCTCACTCAGCTAGAGAGACAGGAAAGATTTCAGACCCGAAGACTGGAATGAAGCAACTCAACTAGACAATATATGTTTATTGAGAGCCTCTTATATGCCAGCCACTGTTCTAAATGCTGAGAACACAGTACCAAAAAGGCAGACCAAGACCCTGCCTTCCCAGAGCTTACATTCTAGGGAGGGAAGACAGATAATAAACACAGGATAATTTTCAATTGAAACAAGGACTATAAATAAACAGGCTGATTTAATGGTTGAAGCAGGAGGTGGGGGAGATGAGGTTAATTTAAACAGATTGGCAAGGTCGTGGAAAGTTGCTCTGGGGAAGTGATATCTGATGAACAAGAATAGCCAGGTATGTGAAGAGCCAGAGAGAGCAAGTTCCAGGCAGAAGGAACAGTACATGAAGACTCTGAGGAGGAGAAAATCACAATTTTAGAGCAGAATTGAAAGCAATTCCATGTAGCTGGAACACAAAGTGCAGGGGGCAGTTGCTGGAGAAAAGGGGATGGATATGAGCTACAGGGTGGGAGTTCTGGCATTTCCTAAGATTATTATTTGTTGCTCAGTCGTGTCTGACTCTTTTCAACCCCATGGACTATACCACGCCAGACTTCCCTGTCCTTCACCATCTCTAGGAGCTTACACAAACTCATGTCCATTGAATCAGTGATGCCATCCAACCATCTCGTCCTCTGTAATCCTCTTCTCTTCCTGCCTTCAATCTTTCCCAGCATCAGAGTCTTTGCTAATGAGTTGGCTCTTTGCATTTGGTGGCCAAAGTATTGGAGTTTCAGTTTCAGCATCAGTCCTTCCAATGAATATTCAGGACTGATTTCCTTTAGGATTGACTGGTTTGATCTCCTTGAGAGTCCAAGGGACTCTCAAGAGTCTTCTCCAACACCACAGTTTGAAAGCATCAATTCTTTGACACTCAGCCTTCTTCATGGTCCAGCTCTCACATCCATACATAACTACTGGGGAAACCATAGCTTTGAGTACATGAACTTTTGTTGGTAAAGTAATGTGTCTGCTTTTTGCTACCTAGGTTTGTCACAGTTTTTCTTCCAAGGAGCAAGCACCTTTTAATTTTGTGGCCGCCGTCACCATCTGCAGTGATTTGGGAGCCCAATAAAATAAAATCTATCACTGTTTCCATTGTTTCCTCATCTGTTTGCCATGAGGTGATGGGACTGAATGCCATAATCTAAGTTTTTTGAATGTTGAATTTTAAGTCAGCTTTTTCACTCTCCTCTTTCCCCTTCATTAAGAGGCTCTTCAGTTCCTCTTTGCTTTCTTCCATAAGAATTGTTATTATAATTATATATATTATTATAAATATAATATTAGAATATTATAATTACTGATAAAACCCCTATTCTGCAATTATTTGTCTGTTTGCTCTAAGACACATTCCCCCACTCTTTGCTTCCTTCGGTGTAGTAAGTAATACAGAAACTTGAAAAATACGTTTTTTAAAATCCTCCCTTGCCAGAAGAAAGGTATTGGCCAGAGACTGAAAGGCACTGTGAAGGGAAGAAGCCATAGTTTTGGCCCAGTTTTTGGTGGTGCCTCCACCAGCAGCAGCCCTGGTAGATGAATCCCTAGTGTGGGGTGGCTCCTCCCAGGGTGCCAGCACCTTCCCCATCTCCCCTTTTCTCTTCTGACTCTCATAAGCCCTTTCTTCCTTAGGCCACACTCAACAATTTCTTGTTCTCAACCCTTCTCTGTTTGAAATGATCTAGAGCAGTACGGCCCCATATGATGTTCTGTGATGATAGGAATGTCCTAACTGCACTGATCTACACAGTATCCACTAGGCATATACGGCTACTGACTTCTTGAAATGTAACTAGTGTAACTTAGGAACTGACTTTTAACTTACTTTTCATTTTAGCAATTTAAATGTAAAATAGCCACATGTGGTTAAACGGCTACCATACAGGACAGCACAGACCTAGAAGGATTTGTTTTTCTGACTGGACATTGGCTGAAACAATAGTCGATATTGAAAATGGTTGTGGGAAACCAGCCCTCAAATATAGGACTCTGAGAGACTTCCCTGGTGGTCCCAGTGACTAAGACTTCCTGCTCCCAATGGAGGGGGCTCAGGTTCGATCCCTGATCAGGGAACTAGATCCCTCATGCCACAGCTAAAGATTCCCAGTGCCACAGCCAGATCCAAGACAGTCAGATAAATAATATTTTTTAAAAAGATGGGACCCTGGGATTGTTAAACGACCTCACTGGGCTTGAATTCAGTGATGAGCTCATTGCCAGTGGAAAATGGGATACTAGGCAGCAAAGAACCCCAACATCATGGAAGATGGCAGGCAATAACAGGACTCCAAGTTGGTTTGACATACTCCAGAGGTCCCCAAAGTAGGCAAATTCAGTGGAACAGAGAAAGACAGTATATTTCACAGGCAAACAGCAGGAATAATAACCTGATACAGCTGGTTTTATTGCTCTGAAGTCCCTTGGGGCAATGCAATGGGCCTAGGTGGCAGCTACACACCAACAGATTAGCACTGTCACTGAGGAGCCCTGGGTAAGGGCTCAGAACCTTTTATAACAAGCAACCAACAAGCCAGTCTCCTTCCCCATGGGAGTGAGAAGAGCTGTACAACAGTCATGCTGTGGTCACTTTGGTCTACTTCATTGTCTTTGAGACTAGTTACAGAAATGACCCAGAGTCTGAGCATGGATAGGCCTCATGGTTTGGCACACTTAACAAGAATGTACAGAGACCCTTGGGGCCCCTGGTGGACTGGCTCTTCCAGTAACTAGTGATCCATAACTTGCAATAGCAAAAGAGTTGCTTAAACCACCACCTGTGAAATGAAAACAAAAAGAATTTTTTTTAAAAACCTATCACCTGTGACTACCTGGGATGAACTGCCTTTTGGTGGCCAGTCTTTGGGAGAACAAATTTCAGCAGACCATGCTGCTGAAATTATTGTTATGGTGAGAACTGTAACTACAAGTGTTTTGAGACAGGTTGGCTGCTTCTGACTGCACTAGAAGGCTTATTAGAAGAAAATCATAAGCTCAGAGTTCTAAACTCTCCAGTTGTAGGCACACTGAGAGAAATGGAGAGTTTCTACTGTGACTCTAAAATAACTTTATACCTATTATAGCTTTAGGACTAATATAATTGAAAATTAGAAGCAAACTTTGATTCTCTGACTGCCCAATTAAAATGTTAGTGGAATTCACAGGTTTCTTAGAGGCAAGTCAGGGCATGAATGGGAAGGAATGGAATCCTGAGATTTAGAATAGATAGATTTGGTTTGATTCAGACAAATAAGAGAATCTGAAGTGCCCAAATCCTCCTGAGCTCCAGAAATATTAATATAAAGAAGCTTCAGTGCAGTTCAGTTGCTCAGTTGTGTCTGACTCTTTGCGACCCCATGAATCGCAGCATGCCAGGCCTCCCTGTCCATCACCAAAGCCCGGAGTTCACCCAAACTCCTGTCCATTGAGTCAGTGATGCCATCCAGCCATCTCATCCTCTGTCATCCCCTTCTCCTCCTGCCCCCAATCCCTCCCAGCATCAGAGTCTTTTCCAGTGAGTCAACTCTTCACATCAGGTGGCCAAAGTACTGGAGTTTCAGCTTTAGCATCAGTCCTTCCAAAGAACACCCAGGACTGATCTCCTCTAGAGTGGACTGGTTAGATCTCCTTGCACTCCAAGGGCTGCTCAAGAGTCTTCTCCAACACCACAGTTCAAAAGCATCAATTCTTCAGCTCTCAGCTTTCTTCACAGTCCAACTCTCACATCCATACCTGACCACTGGAAAAACNAGAGTCTTCTCCAACACCACAGTTCAAAAGCATCAATTCTTCAGCTCTCAGCTTTCTTCACAGTCCAACTCTCACATCCATACATGACCACTGGAAAAACAATAACCTCAACTAGATGGACCTTCGTTGGCAAAGTAATGTCTCTGCTTTTGAATATGCTATCTAGGTTGGTCATAACTCTCCTTCCAAGGAGTAAGTGTCTTTTAATTTCATGGCTTCAATCACCATCTGCAGTGATTTTGGAGCCCAACAAAATAAAGTCTGACACTGTTTCCATTGTTTCCCCGTCTATTTCCCATGAAGTGATGGGACCGGATGCCATGATCTTAGTTTTCTGAATGTTGAGCTTTAAGCCAACTTTTTCACCCTTCTCTTTCACTTTAATCAAGAGGCTTTTTAGTTCCTCTTCACTTTCTGCCCTAAGGGTGGTGTCATCTGCATATCTCAGGTTATTGATATTTCACCCAGCAATCTTGATTCTAGCTTGTGCTTATGGAACTCTTTTCGGTCTAATTTCTTGGGGAAGTATGAGAATATGATCAAGTTTTTTTAATCACTCCTTACCTATGCGTGTGTGGGTATGTTTGTGTGTATTGTAAGAGAGAAAGAGAGGGAGAGCAGAGAGCAGCACACGTGTGCATAAAGGCATCTGTATCCCTTAAGGCCATTTAGGACTCCTATGTTTGAAGATGGAATGTACAGACTCAAAGTCCTTTCCAAGTCAGAAGAATCTAGGTCTCCCATTTCCTTCAAATCACTTTCATTCTATGTCTAGCCTTGGATGTTAGCATAATAGAGGCAGGCAAGGTCCATGTGGAACACAAAATTCTCAATCATAAATCTATCAGCCTTAAAAAACATTCACAGCATCTTGCCAAGTCTGATTTCAATCCTCCTCTTGAGAGCATACATTTCTCTCTCCCATTTGTTCTACGCTTTTATTGTTTGTTTATTGAAATACTCCACTTGCTGGAAGGCTCCCAAGGAAGTAAGTCATAATGCTATTTTGTTACAGCTGGGATTCTGGGGATGATGAGGGAGGGAAGGTGAATGTGGTGTTATGTGGGACTCCACACAACACCCATGGCAACTTCATTGATAAGACTTCAGTGCAGTGACAAAACTTCAACACCCTACTTATCTGAGGATAGAGCAATGAATAAGTTGGGGGACCCTGCCCTCAACTTATGGTCTTACAATCTAGTGGTGAAAATGAAAGTTGCTCAGTTCTGTTTGACTCTTCACGACCCCATAAACTATAGCCTGTCAGGCTCCTCTGTCCATGGAATTCTCCAGGCAAGGATACTGGAGTGGGTAGCCATTCCCTTCTCCAGGGGATCTTCCTGACCCAGAGGTTGAACCCTGTTCTCCCGCACTGCATGCAGATTCTTTACTATCTGTGCCACCAAGGAAGCCCCAACAATCTAGTAGTAAAGATAGAGAAGGAAAAGGGACTCCCTGGTGGTCCAGTGGTTAAGATTTCTCCTTCCAATGCAGGGAGTGCTGGTTTAAACCCTAGTTGGGGAGCTAGGATCCCACATGCTTCACAGCCAAAAAACCCAAAGCATAAAACAAGAAACTATATTGTAACAAATTCTATAAAGACTTAAAAAATGGTCCACATTGGAAAAAAAAAATCTCTAAAAGAAAATAGAGAGAGAGAGAGAGAGAGAGAAAAGGTACAATCCAAGGAGATCAATGTTAGAAGCAAGTGCAAGGTGCTTCAGGATCAATTGAGTTGAGAATAGGAGATGGAGAAAGAGGGGGCGCTTTCCTGAACCTCATCCTGAAGGATGAGGAGAGGTGTTCCAGACAAGCATGGGGATGGGGTTGGCATTGATTCTGGCAGAGGGAGTAGCACGTGCAGTCTTGGAGGGGAGGTATAGTGCGTCTCTTCGGGGACAGCGGTGACCAGTAGCCAGAATTTGAAGGGAAAGTGATACAAGATGAGGCTGCACCGGTGAGCAGGGACACCTGATCTGGAGGAGTTTTAGGTGTAAGAGTGACATGGTCGGCTTTCTTTGTCAGAAATGTCATTCTAGAGAATGGCACAGGGGCCAAGAAGCCGGTTAAGAGGTGGCTGCCTTACTCCAGGCTCCATTACTCAGAGAGATGTTGGAGTAGGAGTAGGAAGAGAGAAGGATTCAAGAATTTCAGTGTTACTGAAAAGACAGAATTAACAGACCTAGTAACCTATTAGACATGGGGAGTGAGAGAGAAAGGGAAGGGTGGATGGTGAGCCCAAGTGTATGGCCTGGCTAACTGCATGTACTCTTTAAGTGTGAATCAGTGGGAGGTTCAAGCAAGTGCTCATGGAACTCAGAGGCTAGAGAGACCTCCGTGGGGAGAGACATGGGAGATGTGGTTAGTGAGGGTCTCTGCTTTCAGAGAGGAGGTTAAATGAGAAGAGTAGGAGGGAAAGATGGGTCAGTGTAAGAGCATGGGATTTTGGCATCAGAGATACAGGGACTCAAATCCCTGCTCTGCCATTAACTTGCTGTGTGATCCAGGCCAATCTTGGGCTCTCTGAGCTTCAGTATCATCATGTGTAAAATTTAGGCTAAGGCTAATTTTTACCCCTACTGGAAAAATTTAGTTTGTAAAAGTATAAGCACTGGACTTAGGCTAATTATCATGGTTTTCAAGTGCATATGTGCACAAATTCACCTTCTGTAATCCATCAGCAAATAGTGAGTACTTGTAAGAACGTTGTTCTAGTTGTTTTTAATCACTAAGTCATGTCCGACTCTTACAACCCTGTGGACTGTAGCCCATTAGGCTCCTCTGCTCATGGGATTTCCCAGGCAAGAATACTGGAGTGGGTTGACATTCCCTTCTCCAGGGGATCACTTATAAGAAGATAGGCACCATTTATTAAGCCTCATTCAATTTGATAAGCATTATGTATAGCCACTGGGTTTCCCTGGTGGCTCAGTGGTAAAGAATCTGCCTGCAGTGAAGGAGACCGGGGTCTGATCCCTGGGTTGGGAAGATTCCCTGGAGGAGGATGGCAACCCTCTCCAGTATTCTTGGTTAGAGAATCCCATGGACAGATGAGATTGGCGGGCTACAGTCCATAGGGTGGCAAAGAGTCAGACACAACTGAAGTAACTAACCAGCAGCAGCAGCAGCATGTGTAGCCACCATCTAATTTAATCTTTACCATGATTCTAATGGATATTGTATGATCATCCCCATTCTATAGAGGAGGAGAATTAACAGACCTTAGTAACCTATTAGACAAGAAGAGTGGGCGAGACAGGGAAGGTTGCTGCTAAGTCGCTTCAGGCGTGTCTGACTCTGTGCGACCCCATAGACGGCAGCCCACCAGGCTCCCCCATCCCTGGGATTCTCCAGGCAAGAACACTGGAATGGGTTGCCATTTCCTTCTCCAATGCATGAAAGTGAAAAGTGAAAGTGAAGTCACTGAGTCGTGTCTGACTCTTTGCAACCCCATGGACTGTAGCCCACCAGGCTCCTCCGTCCATGGGATTTTCCAGGCAAGAGTACTGAAGTGGGGTGCCATCGCCTTCTCCCATAGAGAAGGAGAATGATACTCAAAAAGAACTTTGGCTAATGTCACACTGCTAGTAAATGCTAGAGCGGGGATGAGAGCCTGGATCTGACAAAGCTATAGTTCCAGGTGCTGCGAGAAGATGGTTCCTGCCCATCAAGCTTCACTCTTAAGCTGAGGACTCAAAGGCCAAGAATTGAGATCTGTTCTTGTTTGTAGATGGGTTGTTAGCCTTAGACCATCAAACCCTTGAGCAGGGGAGGCTCTAATGCCTTCTTGGGGGCAAGGGCGTCAGGGCAGTGGGCCACTTAGCAGAATCATTTCTTACAGGGTCTCCTGACACAAAGGCATAGGTAATTGTTCCTGAAGAATTAAGGCTGGCAAATTAACAATCACAACTATAGGATGTTACCTATGAATTGCTTCTAGTGCCCATGCTTTTGACTTTTTCAGGCGGAAGTCACCACAAGAACCTTTGTGGGAGACCTCAGCCTGCTGCTCAAATCCTCTGGCAATAATTATGTACACAATTTTTAATAAACAGCTACATTTACGAAGCACCAAACACTTTATATATGCCATCTCATTTAATTTTGTAACTATCCAACAAACTAGAAAATTGGCATTCTAGGAGATATGTGACTTGAATAGATTCAATTTACACAGCTAATAAGAGTTAATAGCCAACATATATTTAATGCTTATCACGTGTCAGGTTTCATGACAGACACTGTTGGTTTTCTACATAACAACTATTTCACCCCTTCTCTACTCATGGAATCCTAGTTTTGTTCAGATATCCATCCCTAAGAAAAGAGGACTCTATCTCCAGCCTGACTGGCCGAGCCAGTCAATCATGGTAATTCTATTCTCTTCTGTCAGTGATTAAAGGCAGCCTTATGACCCTGCTTCAGCCAAAGATGTGAGATGGAGCATCAGTGAGGAAGTAGCATAAAGACTTCAATGGGAGAGACAGTGTGTTTTGTAATAACATCAGGGAAAGGTTTTCTTGCTCTTAAAAATACATAAAAGAAATGACCCTCTTTTGCTTTTATACATTGTAGTGTCAGAATGTGATGCCTGGAACTATGGCAGTCATTTTATGATCATGAGGAAGACCAACCGAGGAAAGCCTGTAAGCTGAGGTTGAAAGAGCATAAGGATGGAGCAAATCTGATTTCTTTATGAATAAACCAATCCTGGAACTTCCCTATCTATAGACTTCTTGTTCTGTGAAATAATAAATTGTCCTAATCGTTTCAGCCACTTTGAGTTTTTGTTACTTGCAACTGAAAACATTCTAACTGGTACACATGTATTGTATACATGTACACATGTACTTTATAATTTATCACCCAAAATCAGTGAGGATGGTGTTATTGGCCGTATTTTACATATCAGAAAATGAAGGCTCAGAGAACTTGGGTAACTTGTCCTCAGTCAGAGAGATAGGAAATAGCAGTGTCTGAACTGCTGCTGCTGCTGCTGCTAAGTCGCTTCAGTTATGTCCAACTCTGTGCGACCCTGTAGATGGCAGGCAACCCACCAGGCTCCCCCATCCCTGGGATTCTCCAGGCAAGAACACTGGAGTGGGTTGCCATTTCCTTTTCCAATGCATGAAAGTGAAAAGTGAAAGGGAAGTCGCTCAGTCGTGTCCGACTCTTAGCGACCCCATGGACTGCAGCCTCCCAGGCTCCTCCATCCATGGGATTTTTCAGGCAAGAGTACTGGAGTGGGGTGCCATTGCCTTCTCCAAGTGTCTGAACTAACTCTGTCTAAATCTGGAGCCAGAGTTCTTTTTTTTTTTTTTTTTTTGGTTGTCCTGGGTCTTTTGCTGCTCATGGGCTTTCTCTAGTTATAGTGAGTGGGAGCTACTCTTCATTGTGGTGTGTGGGCTTCTCATTATGGTGGTTTCTCTAGTTGCAGAGTACAGGCTCTAGGGTGTGTGGGCTCAGTTAGTTGCAGTGCATGGGCTTAGTTGCTCCAAGGCATTGGGATCTTCCCCGACCAGGAATCAAACCTGTGTCCCCGGCATCGGCAGGCAGATTCTTAACTACTGAACCACCAGGAAAGTCCCAGAGCCAAAGTTCTTAACCACATCATACTTATGTGAGACAATTAATGCCCGATCTTGTCTGGTTGGCGCCAAGACCATGATTATTCCTTCAGATTTTATTGCTTCCCAATTTCTGGGATGAAGTTCTCAGAAACTTGAATCTGTGATGGCTGGTACTTATGGTATGATGTTCCCCCATCAGGAAGAGGAAGGGAAGTCATAGGGTGCAGGCAGCATAGTTGCATTTGAAAGGGATCCAGACCTATGAGTATGAGTCTCCGTTACCAGCAGACTGAGACTTCCCTGCCACTATGGCTTGAGGACATCTATTCTAAGTGATTGCCTGGCCTCCCACGAAAGACAACTGGATTAACACTAATGCTTTTGTATATAAAATTCCTCTCTTGTCCCAGGTATTTAGTTCTACCTGGATGGACCTAACCACTTTCCGACTGCTCCAGTGAGAAGTTACTTTGCATCATCCCTTGGTAGCGAATCGGGGTGCCAGGAAGGGAATTCTTATCATCAAATGCAGGATTAGACAAAATAACAGTTAAGGTTCCATTCCTTTTCTGAAGAGTTTGTGATTACCTGAGAGGTACCAAGAAACCTAGAAAAGCATTTTGGGATCATTCTGAGATAGTTTCAACATGCCAGGGAAAATGATTTGAATTTGATAGGAAATGAGTAGCCAGTGAAGGCTTTTGATCAGAAACACAACATGCTCAGCATTGTGATTTAGCATATGTTATTTCAGCAGGTATAAGCAGAATTGATGTAAGAAAAGGTGGGGAGACTAGTCTGAAGATTTAAGGGACCCCCTTCTCCCTTACCACCTAATGAAGGCCCTAGTTTGATTAGCAGAGCCCAATTGCCTTGCATACCACAGAAAACAGCTTCAGTGACCTGGGAAGAAACTCACACCTCACTCTGAATGTTCCCACCCAGCTCAAGGCTCACACATGTCACGCTGCACACAGCAGAGGTGCTGACAGAGCCAGAGGACCAGGATCAGTTACACGGAGAGAGGAGGTAAGACTGCCAGAGCCGAGCTGCAGAGAATTATCACTGAAGACAGGAGGCCCCGAAGGAGCTTGAGGCAGCCTCTCAGCCAGCTGCAAGGAGCTCAGAGCAGGAGTTCCAGGCTCTGGGAAGGCTGGAGGCCTTAGACAGTACTTGGAAGTGCAGGGTCATCATTCCCAGGATGTGAGGACCGGGGGGTTTCTGAAGGATCCAGTAACCCTCTTCCTGAGAAGCTGGGCCAGTTCTGCATGATTACGGGGAGCAGCCTGGTCTTCTGGCTCTGGTTCTGGAAGCAGGGGTTGCACTGCATTTCCTCCACGCTGTCACCAGCTGCAGAGAACTCCTGTTATTAGCTGCCTCTGGGGCCATGGACAAGCTCTTTTCTGAGCCCTCTCAATTTCTTTCTACTTGATTCATCACCTACTTGAGGCTGTGAGAGTCAGTGTTGGCTTCTCTTCGACAGGCTCTGGCCAGACATGCACATGTCTCCTACACCTTTAAGACGAGCACTCCGGGCACATTCCTTCTTGATGGCCTGCGAACACTGCAAGATTTTATGAAAAGTAAGGCGGCCCCATGAAGTCATCGCTCTTTATATAGCAACCCCCTGCAAGGCGACATAAATGAGTGAGGGGCCTGGGTTTAAGAGAAAGTTGCATTTCTCCAACAGATACACGTTTCTTCACGTCCACAAAGAAACACGGTATTCCTTTTGCTTGTTTTTTTCCATTACCATGGCACTTCATTTACCCACTTTTCACAGAGACATGGGTACTAAGAAATATTTGTTCTCTTAAACATGAACGCAAGTGTGATGATAAACTGTGTGGTGGAGACTAGCAAGTTATAAAACACCTTTGGCATTTAAGGACAAACAACACTCGGCTCATGTGAGAATGAGAGTGTGGTAATGGCTAGATCTTCTGATTTTTCAAACAGAAGCTGGAGATTCAGAATTTTACGTAAAATCTCCCAGTTTTAAAACATTGGCTCATTTCCCTCCACTTCCCAACTATGTTTCTATGCTCTTCCCATCACACCAAGCCAGCTGTCACTCCTGCCCAGACCTTGATCTCTCTGTAACGTTGGTCCCTGTCTGCAATGCTTGTCCTCCCTTTCTCTGCCTGAGAATCTCTTACAATTTCTCAAGACCCAGATCAAACTACCCATCTTTCTTTCTTTTTTTTTTTAATTAAAAATTTTTTTTTAATTTTTCATTTTTTTTCCATCTCAGGTGTACATGAGTTCCCAATCTTGAACCGCCCCCCCNGTGGAGTCTTTAGGGTTTTCTATGTAGAGGATCATGTCATCTGCAAACAGTGAGAGTTTTATTTCTTCTTTTCCAATTTGGATTCCTTTTATTTCTTTTTCTGCTCTAATTGCTGTGGCCAAAACTTCCAGAACAATGTTGAATAGTAGTGGTGAAAGTGGGCACCCTTGTCTTGTACCTGACTTTAGAGGAAATGCTTTCTATCTTTCTCTTTGTAAGATCAGGTGCTCTTCATTCTTTCTCTGCCCCCACAGCACCCTGCACATACTTCAACTAGACCTCTTACCACACTGTCCTGAAATTGCTGATTTCCTTGTCTTTTGTTCACCAACCTGAGAACTCCCTGAGGGTAGGAAATTTTGTAGTCTCTGATATGAGAACCTAGGGTAGGACTGTGAGAAACATGCCAAGAAGGCATTGGGTTGGCCAAAAAGTTCATTTGGGTTTTCCCATAAAATAAATGAACTTTTTGGTCAACCCAATAGAAATACTTTCTACTATACAGAGGAGAAGGTAAATATTCAGACAAGATAGAGAGCCAAAGGCCTGAACATTTCAAGTAATAGGGCCAGGAGGTGATCAGGTGATAAAGAGAAGACAAGCCCAGAAGCCAGGAATTAGGATGATTAAAATAGGTTGGGAACTGGAATAGTTTAAGAGAGATGCTGTGGATGGAAATGGTGTCTGGAGCCTGTTTTTACAGGGTGCTGAGAATGTAATAGGGGCAGAGAAGGGTCTCATTGCCTTAACATCTTTGTGGTGGCCTCCACTATTAGCCTGATAGTCTGATGAGTTTCTCTTCTCCATTTCAATGATTCATTCTCAGCAAGCATCAGTTGAGCATCTATTCTCTGCCAGGCTGTTAGATCCTGTAACTATATAGTGGAATCAGATGTCATCCCTGTGCTTGAGCTTGTGATCTGGTGGAGGAAATAGATGCATAAACAGATAATGACAAGAAAAGGAAATAAATGCTACAACAGAGAGAAGCACAGAATGCTCTGGTAGCAGAGAGCAAGGGCTCTTGATCCATTAAGATCCAGAAATGTAATCTGCCTGAGGACATACAACTAGGGAGGATTAGAACTCAGACCCATTAGACTTAAAAAGCTATTCTTTTTCCATTGTAGGAAATTGGGAGAAGACAGAAATGACTTTATGATGATGGAAGAAATTCGTGTGTGTCTGCTTGGTTAAGCTGCAACTGTATAAGTCTAGGTTAAACTTGGTTAAAAAAAAGATAGTTGCCTGAGATTTGGGAAGCAGAAGTGAATCAGCAGGTGCAGCTCTCTGAAGCTGTGGGTCTGAAGGCAGACACGGAGGTGCCAGCAGGTTTTAGCTTGTCTTCACTCTCCTCCACTCCACACCCTGGTCTTCCCACTGCTGACTCTCCTGGCCAGTCGTAGACTCCAAGTCCACCACCAGACATTTGGCTGTGCACCCACAGACTTCCACCTAAGACGTCTCCATCAGCTCCCCCATCACAGTTCTGTAGTTCATCCCATTCTGTAGCTGGGTGTCCTTGGCTTCTTCTAGGCTTGGTGACTTCTAGGATTGGATCCATTGGTGACTTCACGGGTCCACTTTCAGAGCTCCACTATCAGAGCTCCACTGCCCCAACTCCTCCCACACTGTACAAGTTCCAATTCCTACAATAAACCCCTTATCCCATAATTCAGAGTAGTCCTCTGCTTTCTTAGTTGAACACTTACTGAAATACTGTGCTTTTCCCAAAGATGAAAATAACTGAGTAGACAGAAGAACTGACTGCAACTGAAAGTCTATTTTCACCATTATCTCCATAACTCCAATGCCTCTGCACCTAGCAATTCAGTAAATATTTGTTGAATTGGGTTGAATTTGTAGGTTGCTTCCAGTTCAATATAGATATCATTTCATTCCAAAGAACAGCTTCTGGGGAAGAGTTTTTTTTTTTTAATTTTTAATTGTTTTGCTTTTGCTTCTGTTTAGTTATTTTCCTAGGATCATTGCAAAGGTATGGAGTCCTTTATAGCTCAGGTTCTGACTCAGGACAGCATCTGTTGCATTGGCTATACATGTTCATTTCCTGGGGTACAATATAAGTTCCTCTGGCTTCAATTTTCCTCTTTCTTCTTCACTTTCTATCCCTTGCAAAAACAGAGGAAAACCTCACCCTTGTACACTTTCTCTGAAGAAAGTATTTCACACTCTAATCAGATCAGAGAAAAAAAACAAAAAACCCATATATCGAGTTACCCTCATGAGAATGCTCCTCTGGCAGAGTCTGAGTTGGAAGTGAGAGAAACAAAGACATCTGGAAGTGCAGGGGCTCTGCTCCTTGGGTTGCATGGACAGCAATCAACTCTGAACCACTTAATTGCAGGGGAATTTCCTTCTTGCTACTTAGACCATTCAGCACCGGTTGAGAGAAGACACATTACATGCTCACTTTGCCTCCTGGAAAGCTGGGTTAAATGTTGTTTCAATTAGATAACCATTTATGGAATGTCTGTCCTAAGCTGGTCCCTAATGTAGCTGCTGGAGATAACTGCCCTTGAGGCATTTTCAGCCAAAGAGGGAGGGAAACACGATGAGTTATAGCACAAGTTAGTTTATACTAAGTGCTA
Organism: Neotragus moschatus; assembly: GCA_006410615.1. Classification (NCBI taxonomy): domain Eukaryota; kingdom Metazoa; phylum Chordata; class Mammalia; order Artiodactyla; family Bovidae; genus Neotragus; species Neotragus moschatus. Next base: position 726,455 of record SJYA01002100.1, on the reverse strand, counting down.
GAAAATAGGCATAAACAAAGTACTACCAACAGAGGAGGGAGCAATTACACTTGATGAGGGACTCTGGTGAGGGGGTGGGGGTGAGGGAAGAAAGCTAATGGAAGCACTAAGGAATGTACTGACAGAGGGACCTAACATTTTTAAAGCAGGGGTTTCAGAGAGCTAACAGTTACTGATAATCCATCCTGTGCTGGTCGCTGACCTAGGTGCCATATATATATTATAACATTAAATCTTCCCCAAAACCCATGTGGAGGAAACCGAGGCACAAAGAACTGAGGTGACTCATTTAAGAACATAAAGGAGCCAGCACTGAATTCAAACCCAAATCTTTTTGATTTCCAAGAACATGCCCTGCTCCCATCTGGTTGGAGAATGATTTTCAAAAGACGTTTGAGATGGACAGTTAAGAATAAGAAGGATTTTGATAGGCTTCAAAAGGCAAGGGGCTACATTGAAGGCATAGGGGGAAAGCATTCCAGGCAGAGAAAGAGTGGAAAGAGAGCAGCCCCAGGGCAGAGCATGAAGGTGTAAGGCCTGCTTGGCAAACCTCAGGCAGTCTGGGGTGACTGTGGAAAGACATTGCCACATGCACATACCACTATCCTTTTGGGTTCAGCAGGCCATTCGGTAATTCACTCAATAGTGCTGGGAATTTAGAAGTCAAAATCCTCAGTCCTTGCTCTCAAGGAATCTCCGATCTAATGAGACTCTGGTGAGATAACTATCAGCAGATTGCCTTGTACATTTCAGGTAGGATGTGTCTGTGTGTGTGTTTGTGTGCGCGCATGCACACGCATGCATGTGAGCATTTCCTTCCCACAATCATTTCTCACCACATATATTCCCTAGGCTCTCCATAAACACATGTTCATTTATTACCTTTGCCTTTAGCAAGGATTGGATTTGAACTGCTGGCCTTGACCTGATAAGTTTAAAGCCTGCAGCATCTCAGCAAGTGCCCTCTCCACCCATAAGAGACCTGATCTGGTCTTCCACTAGCTCACTTAGAAAATAATGATCAATCCTAGGGTTACAAGAAAAAAAAAAATTCACTGAAACTGACAAGAAAGCAGACACTTTCTACTATTTCTCTGCAGACTTCACAAGTGCTCAACACTTCTTGAAAGAGAATATGGCTCCGAGGCTTTCGTTCTGCTGGCTGGAGCAGTTTTAAAAAATGCATTTCATCTCTGGCAAATCACCGCAGAAAGTCATAAACAGCTGGAAACTCTCTGAGGTGAAGACAAGTTGAATATTATGTTTGGATTTATAGTCCCCTCCCCCTTACCCCATGTAGCTGATTTCCATTTCCGACAGGGTTATTATTTCCATCTTTATGAAATATCTTGGATCTCACTCAGATAATTACTAATTATCATCAGCTCCTCACCTGAGGCACCTTAGCACTTGGGTGAACCTAATTTTTTTATTTAAAAAATGAACTAGGGAAAACTTAATGTGTGAGATTGTGTCTTTATTTCTATTTTCATTTGCAATTCCCTTTGGCTTTCTAATGATCAGGTTATTAATCAGTGTCAAATCACCATCCAGAGCAGACAGTACTCTTGTTACTTGGGCTCCAACATGGATTAAATGGCAGTAACTTGTGTTTTTAGGTCTGGTGCTCTTCTGTGAGGTGGTGTGGTGATTATTTAGGGTACAGACAAAATCTCAGAGGCCATCTAAGGTTTTTAGCCAAGAGTGTACATCACTGCCTTCTGAAATTTGGTAGAGCTTCCCAAGTTGTTTTGACAGGTACTCCCAGTTGAAGACCACTAACTGGGAATCCAATAGCCCTCATTTCACTTCTATGTGTCCTGTGCTTCCATGCCTTTGCTTCTCCTATTTTCTCTGCTGTGACACCCTTGATACCCTCTTTCTCTGTCTGGTAAAAATCCTGCTACTTTGTGAAGCCCAGCTCAAATGCTACCTCTGCTAAGGAGCCTTCTGTAATGGAAACAATCCTTTTCTCCTTGATCCCATAGCACTCATTAAGTGCCACGTCATCGCGGACATTCTGTGTTATCACATTCTCCTACAGTAAATAGAGCTATCTGCATATGTCTACCTTCCCTACTCAACAGCAAGGTCCAGGAGGATAATGGTTATATCTTATTCATCTTCATAACTTCAGGGCCTGACATTCATTCAAAGAATAAATTGATACCCAAAAGAAGTAAACATTGGCCTGCTAAATTTAGCCAGATCTGGGCTTCCTTTGCATTTATTCACTAGGATGCTTAAAAAGAAAGATGTGCAAGGATGTGAAAGGTAAGGACCTAAAGGGCCATGATGTTAAGCTTTTAACTTTTTTTTTAAGAACATCACTTTCCCAACAAACACAATGACTGCTTTTATCCAAATTAGTAGTGTAAGGCTAGATACCTACTAGAAATTGAAGATAGGTTTTCAGAAAAGCAGACAATCTCACCAAAACCCAAATCTTAATCAATTGGTTCAAATGGTAAACTTTTACATGTGCATATCTATTCATATAATCCCCACTTAGATCAAAATATAGAACATTTATAGCACACTGGCACGTTCCTACATGCTCCATTCAAGTATTTGCTCTCTTCAAGGTATTTACTTTCACACTTCTAAAACTATAGATTATATCTGATGGTTTTGGATCTTTATATAAATGGAATTTCACAGTATGATTGCAACCTCCTAGTCTCTGAGCAACCCAGGTCTGCTGTCATTAATGAGAAGGAATGAGTGTGTTTTGCATGTGAGAGGGATATGAATTGTGGAAATTTTCCAAAAATAGGCACAGCATCATTTCTGGCCCTACATGTTCTTTCAGGACTCTACCACTCTTCCATCAAGCAATAGAATCTATTTCCCACTTTCCCCCTGAATTCAGGTGGGCTTTACTGCTCCAGTCAAGAGTATGGCAGAAAAAAGGCTCGGACTTCCATAGCTTGATGATAAAAATGATAGTTTCCTTCTCTTCAGTCACTTGTCCTTCAAATCTGGCCACATGTTGTAAGGATGCCCAGGCCACATGGAGATGCCATATACACATGTTCCCAAGAATAATTCCAGCAAAGATTCCAGGCAACAACCAACATCAATTGCTAATCATATGAATGAATGAGCACTCATATACTTCCAGCTCCAGACATCAAGTTGCCCCAGCTCATGCCCAGAGTAGAGATGAGTTGTCCCCACTAAACTCTACCCAAACTTGGAGATTCATGAGCAAAGTAAATTGTTCAAGCCAAAGCAAAGGTTTGTTATGCAACCACAGATAACTAAGAGTCTGTAGTGTCTGTGTGTTCTTGAGAAGAGTCTTCTGGTGATATCTGACTTTGGACAATTTTTTCTCTTTAGGCCGTTGTAAAATGGAACAATTACTATGTTAAGGGAATTTTGAGGTTTAAATGAGGTAATACACTCCCAGGTGCTCTTTTTATAATGGGACCCAAACCACCTAAAGGAAATTAACACTGCATATTTATCAGAAGGACTGATGCTGAAGCTCCAATACTTTGGCCACTTGATGCGAAGAGCTGACTCACTGGAAAAGATCCTGATGCTGGGAAAGATTGAAGACAAAAAAGGGCAGAAGACGAGCTGGTTAGATGGCATCACTGACTCAAAGAACATGATTTGAGCAAACTCCAGGATAGTAAAGGACAGGGAAGCTGGGAGCGCCGCAGTCCATGGAATTGCAGAGCTGCACACGACTTAGCGAATGAACAAAAATGCTACCTAGTATTATTTCAACTTAGTTTCATCAAGCTGTTCTAGATTTACTGTTCTGTACCAAGTCCCTTTCATGGTATGTATGTGTAATATACACAAATATAAACCATCTTTCTGTATACACATATGCAGGCACATCATAATCCTGCAGCTTCTATGTTGCTTAGATCACCTGCTCTGGGGGAATCCAGCTACAATGTCATAAGGATGCTCAAGCAGCCTTATAAGGCGTCCGTGTAGTGAAAAACAGAACTCTTCCATCACTAGTTTGCCAACCATGTGAGTGCCCTACCTTGGAAGCTGATCCTCCAGCCCTAGACAGCCTTCAGATGATTGCAACCTCTTAGAGAGGCAAAGCCAGAACCACTCTCCTAAGCCACCCACAGAAACTGCAAAAACTGTTGAAATTTAAAAAAAAATTTTATTAAGTCACTAAGGTTTGGGACAATGTATTATACACTAATATTTAACTAACAGATCAATCAACATGGGGAGGGATGCAGGGATAAAACTGATCGAAAGTTGAGGGCTGCTTTAGGGTCTATGTGGAAGGATAGACGGTTGAATGGACTTGAAAGTGCTGATGACACTGAGCTTGAAATAAATCATCTTGGAGTCCAGGGTAGAAAGCAAAATCAGAGGAGGGAACAGACTTGGAACTAGGAGACTGTGAACTACAGATTTCACCAAAGTTGAAGAGCAGACTTGGTGAGGGTAAAAGGAGTAAGAAATCTCCAATAAATGTGGAATACCTTGCTTAGTGATTTCAAAGGTGCAACAATTCTGGAGAACAAAGTGTAGGGTGGCAATGCTGGGGAAAGGTTTGTATATCTTTATGGGGAGTACATGGGCCAAGCAATGGGGTAACCTAAGCAGGTATCAGCAGATTATTAAAAATCTCCTTTGGAGTCTTTCATCCCTAGAGTTACAAAATGAGGGTGGAATGGAATTTGAATGGCTTGATGGTAAAAGCCTTAATACAAGAGTAGTTGGCTTTAATACAGATGGTAGTGACAAATTAAAAGAAAAGTCAGTGAAAAGTCAGCCTTTATTTCTTGTTCAGGATACTGAAGATGCGGGGAGAAGGAAAACTCCATCTGAAAGAGTTTCAAGGGAAGCAGTGAACTTAAGGAAAACATTAGATTTGGATAAGATTAAAAGGTGACAGCAGTGTTCTAGAACAGGTTAGATGAGTAAGGATGTTTCTTTAGTTCAGCATGGGTTTGCTCATAAAAAAGCTAAAACTTTATTCTTTTAAAAAAAATATTTATTTTATTTTTGCCTGTGCTGGGTCTTTTTTGGCTGAAGCTGCGCAGGCTTCTCATTGCAGTATTTCCTCTTGCTGTGGAGCACAGACTCTAGGCCATGAGAACTTCAATAGTTGCGATTCCCAGGCTCTACAGCACAAGTTCAGTAGCTGCTCCTCAGCTTGTAGGATCTTCCTGGATCAGGGAAGTGAACTCGTGTCTCACACACTGGCAAGTAGATACTTTACCACTGATCCACCAGGGAAGTGAACTCGTGTCTCACACACTGGCAGGTAGATACTTTACCACTGATCCACCAGGGAAGTGAACTCGTGTCTCACACGCTGGCAGGGAGATATTTTACCACTGATCCACCAGGGAAGCCCTACAATTTTATCACTAGCATCTACGCATGCTGAGTTGCTCAGTTGTACCCAACTCTTTGCAACTACATCAACTGTAGCCCACTAGGCTCCTCCATCCACGAGATTCTCCAGGCAAGAACTCTGGAGTGGGTTGCCATTCCCTTCTCCAGTGTTACCTTCCCGACCCAGGAATCAAACCTGGGTCTCCTGTATTACAGGCAGATCCTTTTACCATCTGAGCCACCAGGGAAGCCCATTGGCATGTGGGAGCTTCCCAAGTTTTATGTAGGTGACTGATGTGTTTGAAATTCACAAAACTCACCCTGACTGTAGCGGCTGTATGGCGGATGTAGTGGCAAGGAATACAGAAGTTCCTTTGGAGAAAAAGCGTTGGTAAAAAGGTCCATTCCACACAGGTTATAGGGCATCACCATCAGCCTACTAAAACAATGAGGTCAGCTACTTAGGAAGTAGACTATAGAACTGAATGGTTAGCAGGGAAGGGGAATGGAGGCAGTTGACAATGCAAAGGCCAGGTCTTTTAATCATTTTTGAACCTGTTCCAGACTGCTCAAAGCACCTCTGATCCTTCACTGAGCCTGGATATGTATAATATTTATCAGTTATCTCCAGTTTACTTTCCTTCTTTCTTTTCTGTCCCCCAAATCCACTTATTTTTTTTAATCTTGGTCTTGTTATACCTTTTTAGCACACACCCTGGCTATATCAGTGTGGTAATACAACTTTTTGATGGTAAGAATCTAAAGGCAGTGTGATAAAGTGGAAAGGGCTGGTTTCCAGTCTCACTCTTGCCATGAAATTCCTATATGATTCTGGTTAACTCACTTCACTTCTTTAGACCCCCAATTTTTTTAATTAAAAAAATGAATCTTTAAGGTCTTATCCATTTCAATTTTCCTACCTGTACAATATCATAGGAGCTTAACAGATATTTTCATAAGAGTGAAATCTACCATCTCCAATATAGTACTGCAAAATTAAAACGGTAGATGGCATGCATCTTTAAGTTTGTTCCAAGAAACATACTTAATCCGCTTTGTCAATAGGGAAATAAAGTTTGAAATAGGTATCGTACTTCAATACATTTCCGCAGACGAGAGGTAGAGGAGAATGGTTCTCACTTTATTTACATTTCCTGGAGTTAAAGTGACTTCACTTGAAATCACAGCTTTGCTACTTACTAGCTTGTTACCTTGGGCAAACTATTTGGTATCTCTGTGCCTTAGTCTCTTTATCTATAAAATAGGGGTAATAATATATCTCATAAGGCTACCGTGGAGATTAAATATGTTTACTAGATATGTAACTGCATCTAAGAGAAAGCCCTAGATAAGTATTAGCTATTATTATGTGCTAGGCAGAAGAGTACAAACTCTTGTGCCTCTCCTTAAAGAGCTCACTCTGTCAGAAAGATTTTCATACAAATGACCGTAACTCAATGTTCTGCGTTCTATAACAAGAATTTACTACAATAAGTGGTATAGGAGCAGAGACAAAAAATGCCTCTCTTATCTGAGAGGGAAAGGTAGGGACAGGATAATTATCTTGAGAGTAAAGTTTGAGTCTGATCATTAAAGAAGAGAATTTAATGTTAGAAATATTTGGGGATATGGAGCTGCGAGAGAAGCATCGTGGGGAAGGCAGCTTCTTGCTGCAAAAGACATATAGGTTCTGAGCAAAGGGAGGATGTGTGGTAGATTAGGAGTAGTAGTTGATGGCAGAACATCATCACTTGAGAGCTTGTTAAAAATACAGGATCTTAGTCCCTACTGAGATCTACTCAATCAAAATCTGTATTTGAATAAGATACTTAGGTGGTTCACTGAACACTGAAGTTTGCTAAGCACTACCCCAGGGCAGACTCTGGAGCCAAGGTGCTTAGGTTTAAATCCTGGCTTTACCATTTACTTATTATTTTTCTGGCTGAGTCACTGCAACATGGGAATTGGTTCCCTGACCAGGGACTGAATCCATGTCCCCTGCAGTGGAAGCCCAGAATCCTAACTGCTGGATTGCCAGGCAAGTCCCACCATTTATTTACTATGTGTAACTTTAAGCAAGCTAACTTCCTTCCTATGCCTCAGTTTCCTCATTTGTAATTAGAGATCAACAGTATCTACCTTGTAAGAGTTTTAAGAATGGAATGAATATTTTAAAAGCTTAGAACAGTATTGGCACCTATTAAGCACAAGGATAGTATCAGTTCAGTCGCTCAGTCGTGTCCAACTCTTTGCGACCCCATGAATCGCAGCATGCCAGACCTCCCTGNAATTAGAGATCAACAGTATCTACCTTGTAAGAGTTTTAAGAATGGAATGAATATTTTAAAAGCTTAGAACAGTATTGGCACCTATTAAGCACAAGGATAGTATCAGTTCAGTCGCTCAGTCGTGTCCAACTCTTTGCGACCCCATGAATCGCAGCATGCCAGACCTCCCTGTCCATCACCAACTCTGGGAGTAATTCTTGATTCATACACTACTTATGGTCAGAGTTGGTTTTATAAGCAGCTTGTCTTTCCATTTTTACTCCATTACCTGTCACCTTGACACATGTTGAGGAAGCCACTTGGAAGTCAGAAGACCTGGGGGAAATCTAGCTCCCTTCAATTCCTAATTTTGTGGAATAGGGTGACTTCTTGTTCTGTGTTTTTCTTTTTCATAGTAGGGAGTAATCTTAATTAGACTTGGCTCACTAAGATGCTATGAGACTCAAATCAAAGAATATTCAAAATCTTCTATTAAAGTTTCATTTATCATCTTTCCAAGAGTTAAGAAATTGGTCAGGAAACAGGTGATACTTTAATTTAGTAGGAAACAGAAGAGAATGCATTGGAAGATTAAGGATGGTCTGGTAGGAGACTTATTTGTCCCACTTCCTGACTTTCTCAAGGGACAGACTTGGGTTCTAACACTATAAAATTTTCCTGGACCTCAGAGAGGATTCTTAGCTAATAGGCAAACACTACACACGTGTTGTTATTTATTTTTTTCTACCTAACCTACAATGGAGATCCAAGAACTTTTCTGTACGTTGTATATCACATCCCAATAGGGTAAAATTAACCTAACATTTATAAGAAAATGCTAATATCATAAAGCAGATTAAAAACTCCTTTCCATTTGAACATTTTTACCACAGCAGTCGTTTCCCAAAGAAAAAAATTTGAAAGGGAGGGAAATCACAAAATTTGATTAGATCTTCAACACCAGCAGGTACTGGCTTCGATCTTACGGCCGCAATTAACTATATATTGGGCCCTTTTTCTCATCCATTAAATAGGGGCAACAATACCCTCTCTACACAATTGTTCTGTGGTTAAGAACAAAGGCTAAAGGGTGAACCTACCAAGTCGCTGGGCCTCAAATAAATCCCTTCTCCTTCTTGCCTTTGACAGAAATGGCACTATCATTCCCACTTCACAGGTGGNACATTTGCATTTCCACCCCCACCTGCCTAGAGCACAGTTCTATTTCTGAGTAAAGCTTATGCTTCTAAACTAGATGATGTTTTTGCTCTGTGCCTTTACCACTATATTGTAAACCGTATCAGAATTGTCTGATGACTTGTTTCACTGTAACTTTATTCTAGAGTTAACTTCTTAAGGCAGGGTTTAGCATACTATCTCGTATATGTAATGGGACTCAACACTGATGTGTTGAATAAAATACTCAATAGATGAGGCATAAACATTTAGAGTATAGTGATTTCTTAAATTATCCCCAGTGTGTTTCTGAACTCTACTTTGGGTTCTGATATAAGCTGAAATATGTTTTTTGGATCAAAGTATTTTCAGGGAAGCAGAGTTTGTCCTTCCAGAAGGACCACATGAAACATCTACCTAATGTCCAGTGTAGATGAACATGCAGGATGTTTACACATGTTTACACATGGAATAATTCAGTTGGACAAGACATGGCTATTTAATATGGTCAACTCATTCTTCTATATAAATTCTTTTTTTTTTTTTTTTGACAGAACTGTGGATAATACAAACTGAATGAGGCTACTGTTTTACTGTTACTGTAGTATCTTGAGTACAGCTATGTATGCCTTAGATTGGCTAACATTCAGTATCTATTACATGTAAGGCATTGGCAAATACTGGTAGTAAGTTGAATCTATTAAGAAGACAACTGTAGTCTGGATACTTATTTCCCATCATTTTGTTTTGTTCAGGTCTACTTGTCTCATAGTGTTTATGGTTTGAAACAACTGTTTTATTATTTCCCATGATTCTATGGGTTGCTCATCTTGCCTGAGCTCGCTCACATGGCTCTACTCAGCTGGAAGCTTAGCTGGTTAGTTGGGCTCAGCTAAGATGGCTGGGCCACTCTCTCCATGTGACCTTTCATCCTGTGCTTCTTCACAGCTTGGTGATCTTAAGGTTCCAAGAGAACAAGGCCCTGTGTGCAAGGCTGCTGTTTGCATCATGTATGTGATGTTCCATTGGCCAAAGCAAGTCACATGCCAAGTCCAGAGTCATTGTTGGAGGTACTATAGAAAGGTAGTACATGAGGAAGTGCTTTGAGAAGCAGGCATGGTTCACTGGGAGCCATTGAGGGCTTTTTGGTTTTATAGTTTAACCACTACTAGGGACAACAGTTTCATTAAATAATGGTTGTTGCTGTGGAAAGTTAGTGAAATGAAACTGTCTGGAATTAGGTTTCAGTGTATTATGTCCTGATTTCTGTAAGAGCAAAAATTCATGTTTGCTAATCTGCCTTAGTCATTTTGCTGGTGGTTTCAATTTGTTGGTGGTTTCTTCAAGGTACCTTCAAAGTGTCTTCTAGGGCACTAGGTAAAGAAACTAGGATCAGAGATGAGAAAGGACTTACCCAAGGTCACACAGCTAATGTCAGTGCTGGAGCCAGAATCTGGTCATTTGACTCTTGATCCAGTAGTTTTTCAGTTGCACACTACTCACAGATGGAATATAGGTTGAATTCTTAGGCAAGCTTAAGGAATTATTTCAAAATTTTATCAGTAAAGCTACCTATCAATAATACTAAGAACTTCTCTTAGCAGCCTTATTATACCACTGGGAGCCTATTCCCAGTTGTTGGTAGCATCCCAGTCGAATGTTCTTCAGTGATGATATGTAAAGCAAAATATTTAGACTTTTCTTCCTAAACTTTTACACACATGACTTATGTGAGGCAGTAAGAAAGAAAGAAAGATTATAAAAGCCACGTTTAATGTGTTAGTAAATAAAATTTTTAATAAGAGGACGTTAATAAAATATTTGCGTATTGATTTTTAGGTTTCCTGCCCTGAAGTTTCACTGTATATAGCCATAGTATTAAAATATTGATGGTCTATTTTGATAAAATAATTTTCTTCTTCTAGAATTGGAGGCATATGCTGGAGTTATCAGTGCACTTCGGGCACAGGGAGATCTCACCAAGGAAAAGAAAGATCTTCTTGGAGAACTCTCAAAAGTTCTTAGGTAAATTATCATAAAAGTTTGTGAGACATGGCTCTAGAAATTTCATTTTGAGATATTTTGGTACTTTTTACTCTTAGGCTGAAGACAGAGGTATTCAAGTTGTTGATACTTAGAGATCCCATCCCAGTTGTGTGCTTTGTTACAGAAAATTATGTAATTTATCATTTATTCTGTACTCTAATCAGAAAAGGTTTAAGGCAGGTTATTTTAGCTTTGGGCCAGTCGGAAAAGGGAAGTATTTTTAACCTGGATAAAGGAAAGACGAGCTAGGAGTGACTGGGTATGAAGATCTAAATGGCCAAGTGGCATTTGTTAGGGGGTAGAAGGAGACACCAGGAAGTTGTTGTCTTAGTTTATAGAAATGGGTAGTGATTATATCGGAGAAGGCAATGGCACCCCACTCCAGTACTCTTGCCTGGAAAATCCCATGGATGAAGGAGCCTGGAAGGCTGCAGTCCATGGGTCTGAGGGTCGGACACGACAGAGCGACTTTCACGCATTGCAGAAGGAAATGGCAACCCACTCCAGTGTTCTTGCCTGGAGAATCCCAGGGACGGAGGAGCCTGGTGGGCTGCTGTCTATGAGGTCGCACAGAGTTGGATACGACTAAAGCGACTTAGCGGCAGCGGCAGCAGCAGCAGCAGCAGCAGCATTAGGGACAGTTGATCCCTTCAGCTTCCCATTAGTGTGGGACTTCAATTCATTAAAAAAAAAATCTGATGAAAGGGATTCTTTGATACTTTGCCTTGATCCATTCTTAACATCTTGAGCTTTCTCAGAAAATTCAGTACTGTTTTAACTGAAATTTCCTTTCTACATTTAAGACCATTTTGTCCTATTTTTAAAGTGAAAATAGGGAAGAGATTTTCTTCCCCCTACATTCAATTAACAGCAAAGTAATATGTTATTAAATCCTGTCTTAATGCCTCCATACTTAACAATTTATATTTTTTGTTTGTTGTTTATATTGCCTCATAAATTCTGCTTTTAAGCCCCTTAAATATTTTAATCAATGGTATAGATTTAGCTTAGCAATAAGGATTACAGTTTCAAGGGTGGTATTTATTTTATTGAGTATTTATGAATGGAATGGGTATAGCCTTTTTTTTTAGTTGTTTAGATTTAACTTTACATATATTTAATCAGGATCAACATAAGTACATTTTTACCACAGTGGTGATGTGATACAATGCAGAAGACAGATAGCTTCAGTGTTGAGTAATAAAGGAGTAATATCCTGGTGTCAAGTTTCATAGCATATGAAACATTATCTTGTCACTTTTATTTCTTTATTATATTCACTGAACATAAAATTTTAGACTCTTAAGCTTTAGAAAGGACTTTCTTTTGAGGGCCAAAATCTCAGTAACCATGATTAGAGGTCATTCAGTGGTTTGTATTTTTAGATAACAGGAACCTCTGCTAATCTTGACTATAGTCTTACAGTTCTGAGTTTTGGACGCTAATGACTTCATATTAAACTGAATTTGTCTTTCTGTGATTTGTAGTTTGTATAATTTGTACAAATTTATAATTTGTAATTTATAATTAGAATTTATTTACAAATTCTCTCTACAGTTGTAATTCTCTCTACAATTACACAGAATCAGTCTGAATCCTTTTCTATGACTTTAATTAAAGCATTTGAAGATATATATATTAGACCCTTGTTTTTATCTTTTTTATACATCAATTCCCCTCCTCCCCCACAAACAAAATGTTGACTTAAACATTAATATAGAGAAGAACTGCCTGCTTGGCAGAGTTCTATAATGGCTATTTTTTTTCATAGCATCTCAACAGAACGCCACCGTGCTGAAGTTCGGAGAGCAGTAAACGATGAACGGTTAACAACAATTGCACATAAGTAAGCCATTAGTCATACCACCCCTGATTTTTCATGACGTAGTATACCATAGTTTTGAAACAGTCTTCCTATTGTGTAGAGATTCCTGAGTCTTTTATCTTGATAGTAATATCTCTGTGCTCAGGGATCCTAACCATAGCTGTGTTAACTATTTATTTTATCGGTTATGTTTTGCGTTTGGTTAGGCAAGCTTTAAGTACTCAGGTCAAATCCTGTTACAATGTAATCTCTGTGTACCTAAAGGCCTCCACAGGTTAGCAGGTGATTTCCTTATTTGAAACAGTTTAATAACAAAGTAGTGTGCTTCCCAAATTTGACAGCCCTTAGAGTTTCTTTGTAACAGTATTTGGTATGTATACATATTGCTTTATAAATAGGCATTATAAATTTTTTGACTAATATTTCATGTATTTTGAGATTCAGAAAAAAGATTATAACATATAGCCTGGTTTTAAGAAATATGAATACAGTGTATTTTAATTTACTTTGAAAAGTCAACAAAATACAATTATAAAGGATTCTTATCAAATTGCTTTCAGATCATTATAACTATTTGATAGATGGGGTGGAGAGTGATGGAAGATAGGGACTGAGCATTAACAGAGTATGTATGGAGAGAGTGCCTCCTGAAAAATAGAAAAGAGCAGAAATTATCCTTTAAAATGTTAATGCAAGATGGTAGGAACATTTGATAAAATAAAGTATGTTATAGAATAATTCATCTGCTTTTTATTTGTGTCTTAATATGAACTAAAGCTAAAAGAAAATTTTGGTACCTTTCCATTCTGTAATAGTGCTTTTAACCCAATTGGCAGTATTAGTATTGACCCCAAAGATCCATTAGCTTCATGTTGTACTTCTCTGTTCCTCATGTTACTTGACTGATAAAATGGGGTGCTACCTTTTTAACTGCATAGTTTGAAAGATAAACAGTTTGAATTTGGAGATTTTTCAGTGGTAGATATCTATGCACTGTAGAAATATGGAAATTTTCCTCTAGTGACATTAAGTATTGTTAGGCCAACATGGCTGAAACATTTAACTATTAATGTGCTCCTCTTTTAATTTTCTCTAAACTTTTAAATTGAGATACTCTAAAAATAGTAATTGAGCCTAGATTCTAATTTGAGAACTGGTAATAGGAAACTTACGTGCTAGGTAATGAAGTCGTGAATAGTAGTTTGCATTCAGAGGCACTTAGAGACAAAATTAATACCTTAAAAACATTGGAACAATATTGTGGGGCAATTAGTTATAAGTTGATGCATCAGTTTCATACTTAAAGATAACATTTATTTAGTCTCCTTTTCCTTTTTTCCCCTTTAAAGAATGAATTTATCCTTATATTTGGGTGAAAGACCAAGTTACAGGTATGCAAATAGGTTATTATTATTTCAGGCTTTTTCTTGTATTTATTTCAAAATTGAAGCTCTCAATTATTCAGGGGCACATACTTCATTTATGAATTAACCGAGCCCCTTGCTTTTCCTTCTCTTCTCCTCCCCCCCTTCCTAATACTGCCCACCCTTTAGCTGTTTTGCTGCTTGAAAGTAGTCAGAGGGTGGGAAGGGAGAGGAGGTGAAAATTTTAATTAGTCATTTTACTACTTGTTAGTTGTTCTGGAAAAGGTTTGATGGAAGAAATTTTAAGTATTTGCCAAAGTATTGTGGTTAATATGTGAGTTTCTTTAATCTGTTTGACCTCTCCCTTTCCCTCCTCTCTCTATTAGCATGGATAATTGAGAGTTGGCTTCTACCTACTTGTTTCCTCTTTTTTTCTCTACTTTTCTGATTTCTTTAATACATGAATTTAATTTTTTGAAAAACGTTTACTTCAGTGTATAATTTTAAGCTTCTCAGGCATTTCCATACTCCTGTTTTAATATTTTATATTGTGGTTTTAGTTTGACCAGATGTTGTATTTACTTATGGAGCCCAAGGGGCAATGAGTGGGTAATGCTGAGGAAGACATAGATCCCTCATTCTGTCCGTCTCCTTTGCCCTCTGTAGCGACAGAACCTAGTTCTAAAGATTATAGGAGGGTTTCATACTCTGAGCCTGAAAGAAGTAACTTGAGCCAAGGAGGAATGCATCTGAACTGACTGCATTCCCTTTCTCCTCTCCCTTCCCTCCCCCACTCAAAACAGCAGCTTAGGCCAGAAGGAATGTTTGAAAGGTGAAAAGAAAGCCAAGAAGATTGAGCACAAAGGAGGTGGAAACAAAAGGAGTCGAGTGTCTGGGATCAAAGAAAAGCCTTGCTTGAACCATAACACGTTTTTATTATTTGATACCCTAATTCAGTTTTGAAACATGACAGAATATTATAGTATCAAAGCCTGGAATGTTAAGAGGCCTCACAGTTTTTAATTGGGCCACTCTTGGCAGCATTGAATCTTAAGAAAGTAGCTATCCAGAATGACTGATCTCTTAACTCCTTCCCCATCAGCTAGACATTCATGGATACTGTGTGAGCCTCTCTGTGAGGATTTCATGCTGGTGCCATGCACACCAAAGGATACAAGGGCCGAGGTGTTTCTACTAGTGTCAGACTTCTCAGAAAAGGGGCTTGGAGCAAGGTTTCCACCCCCCTCTTTCTATATTTAGTATAAATAAAGGATATGTTCTCTGAAACTTAGAAATCCTAGGAAAGCCATGGAATAAGATGTTTACAGAAACCTGGAAAATTTGCAACTAATGCATATTTACACCCTCATTCATAAGCAAATAGGAATTTTAAATCTAATTCTAACATAATGAGTAATTTTTCACTCACTTAAAAAAATTTGAGCACGTTTGCGTGAGTAGAAATTTGGAAGATTTATAGATCTTTTTAAAAGTTGCAGTTGTGTTTTTTGCACTGCAGATTCTGTCTTTTCAATAACATATATATTTGTGTGTTTAAATTATTAATCTTCCATAATTTCTGCCACTATTTAATAGTGTACCAGGTAAGTGTAGACGTCATTTTATTTGTGTGGTAAACTTTCATCAAGCCAGTTTCTTAGTGACTTTCTAGTAAAATGGTAGCAAAATAGGAGTAAGCCAAGAAAATACTGAATAGCTTTTAGAACTTTTTCCCTTTGACAATCAGTAATAGCCCTTTTCTGTCTCTCTTGTTTGTACCATTCTGTTTCAAAACTAGCATCAATTTGGAGATTACATGATAACAGATTTGTGAGAGTTATCCGGGTTTTAGGAATCCCTCTTTCCCATGTCTTAGGTAGGCCTGTGTTAAACCATAGAGAATTTGCAGATTTCCCACAATAACTCAGTTGGATTCATCAACTCCTAGAAATTCATTTCTTAACTGAATGTAAATTCTTCTCAAGTTGTAATTTGTTTCATTCATTGAAAGTTTATAGATTAGACAACAGTGTCTAGTTAGTATAAATCAAAGGCAAAAGTTAGACATGAAACACATTTGAAAATTTTTATACCTTCTACTTGTGATGTGGCAGTTCATTTCAGTAGCATGATGTATGCTTGTTAAACGAGCTATTTAGTAACTGTGTGACCCTAAGCAAGTTATTTAACCTCTTTGTAACTTAATTTTTCCATCTATAAAATGGAGATGATAATACTACCAATTTCATAGGATTGAAAGAATTATATGAGTTAATACAGGCAAAATATTTAGAACAATATATCACATATACTAAGTGCTAATTGATGTTAACTATCATCATCACCATCATCATTATCATTCCACTATCCACTAACAAGGGCTTTTGTGTACTCTGTCAAGAATCAGTGGACATACAGAATCTTAAACTCTAGATCGGGTTATAGAATCATTGGTTTTGAAAAAGGTGTGGAAGTATTTCTAACTTAGTGAAGAAATTGATTGATTGATTCTGGGTGAATTTTAAACATTGACAGTCACCATTAGTTATACTACTGCCTTTATTGAGGCCAAGCAAAGGGAAGCAAAAAGCTGTCTTTTCATGCTTCAACCTCCGTTTGGACTCCTGGGATAAAATTTGCTCAACAAGTTTAGAGTAAAATTGAGAATAGTGTCTGCTAAGGAATAGAGTTCAGTTGCCTCAAACATTTCTAAGAGTGAAGAATGATGTAAATAAGTAAAATTAAAATAGCGGCAGATTTCTTCCAGTGTCCTCAGATCTAGTCTGTCTATTTTTAATAGAAAGGATAATAATATAACACATTGTCAGTGACACCTGCAGTGATATGTACAGCTTCGCGCCTCCCAGTACCTAGTCTCCCTCGTTTACTGCCTCAGTTTCCCTGGTTTGAAAGCCTTAGAACCTCTGGCCACGCAGGCAGTTAGGATAATTTTGCAAAAATTCAGTAAATTTCATCCTTAATTATTAAGGAAAGTCTGATTTTTGAAAATGAGTAATTTTTACCTTTTTAGCCTAATTACAACATTAAGTTCTAAAAGTTGGTAGAAATACTAGTTTTCATCTTCAGTACCAACCAGATTTAAACTAATGAAAATAATGTTTGTTTACAAGGCATGGGACAGTTTTCCACAGTTTCAGAGATGTTCATTACAAGATTGAGATTATGGAATAAAATGTGTGAAAACCTAAATGTATGTAAGATTCCTTAAATTCTGATTTTTATTCATAGTTTTGATAGTGCTTAAAGCCTCTCCTGTTCACTCAGGGTACTTTTTTTATAATTTAAAAAGTTATATTTGAATATATATATTTGATTCAGTTTTAGCTATCAAGAACTCTTGTAGCAGCATTTTCTTTTTTGTTTAGTATGTCTGGACCTAATAGCTCCTCAGAATGGTCCATTGAAGGTCGTCGATTGGTACCCCTGATGCCCCGGCTGGTTCCCCAAACTGCCTTCACTGTAACAGCTAACGCTGTTGCCAATGCAGCTGTTCAGCACAATGCGTCTCTTCCAGTGCCTGCAGAAACAGGAAGCAAGGAAGGTGAGTAAAGAAATATTTCAGTGTGTAGAGATGACTTCTCTTGGATTCTTCCAAGAAAAGTTATCTTATTTTTCTTCTGTTTTTGTCCCAGTATTCAAACACTGTGAAATGTAGTGAATAACTCTTGTTCTGAAACTAGAAACTGCCAAGTTTTTAGTCTCAGCCAAAATTAAATATCCCTTTGTTCAAAGTGTGAATTACATTAATCACAATTGCCAAAAGCCTTGGAATGAATTTTTTGATAGGAACCTGTCTTGTTAGAAGTGGATAAAAGGCCTTAGAAAATTAATAAGTCAATAGAATTCATTTATAATAGCTGCCGGAGAAAGATGCTGAACTGATACTTTAGAAAATAAAGTTCCGTTCTTGTCTTCTGGAATCAATAGTATATGCTGCTTCTCTGCTCCAGTCAATGTGTTTAATCTGTTAGAGGTTACATGGCTGATGGAGAAGGCTTTCTTATTGTTATTTAATCTAGTCATTGACACAGGCTTTAAAATTCCTTGGAGTCTCCTAAGGTAACCAAGAGTAATATTAAATTTGAGAGTGCATGTTTAAGTTGACTTCAGTAGCTTAGTTTGGTGTTATATGAAAATGACCTTAAAAATAATGCAGTTGTCAGATTATTTTGGGAAATTATCTTTTTTTGACTATCTGTGGATTGTGGAACAGAACGAGACATTCCTTTCATTCATGCCAGACTCTGTTTTACATATAAGGAAGCTATATTTAGGGAGAGAGAGCTATATTATATCAGTGTGCAAACTTGGCCTTCATTGAACTCCTGTTTTCTTTGTTGGAGGAGAGATACCTTTCTTCTCTGCCCTCTTTTATCTTTTCTGTTTACCACCTCTCTGATTCAGTGGAAAGAATATAGAATTTTTGATAGTTCTAATCTAGGTTTGAGTCCTCATTTGTCATTTCCTTGCTTTGTGACCTCCACCCAGTCTTTTAGCTTCTGTGAGCCTTGGGTTCCTCATCCTTAAAATGAGGATGTGGCGTTGTGAGATTAGTGATAATATATGGGAAGAATTTAGCATAATCCATGGTACTCATTCCTGCTTGTTGCTGTTATTTAAGCAGTTAAAATACTGTGTTGTCATTACCTTAGTTATTGCACTGTTTAGATGGCAAGTGACTAGTGAGTTGTTTATAAGAGAAACTTACCTTGGTTCTTTCTAGGGGCTAAGTTGGAAATTTCTATGGTTAGGGAAAACTGATCCATCACTCCATCATTGATACTGCTATTAGTATTATAAAAGAATATAAGTATATGCTTTTTGTCTAACTCCTGCCATGAATAAATAATGATTTTCATTTTTCTCAGTTTTGAACTTGGTTCTTTGTAACTGTGTTCTTCTCTATTGTCAATGCCACCTGTAGGCAGCTGCTAAAATACTTGGGGAAAACCTAGTTAAGTGATGATTTTCAGGAAAGATTATTAATATTTTTAACCTGTAGACCTAATTCCTAGAATTGGCTGCTAACTTCTGGTTATATGAAAATGTTAAAGTTGGCCTGCAGTAAAAAAAATTATCTTTGTGTATTCGTGGACCATTTTGGTGAAAGTTAACAGCGGACTTTTTTATCGTTCCTTCAGTAGTGGTTTGCTATTCCTACACAAGTACCACGTCAACCCCAACCTCTACCCCTGTTCCAAGTGGCAGCATAGCAACGGTTAAGTCTCCACGACCTGCCAGTCCTGCCTCCAATGTAGTTGTCTTGCCAAGTGGAAGTACTGTTTATGTCAAAAGTAAGTGATATTCTCAGTGTTATCAGGGCCATCTTGGCTAAAAGCTGCAGCATAGGCTCTGATTAGATCTGCCTTCCTGATTAATTCATTGGCCCACTGGCTATTAGCAGTGGTTAGTTTTTGAACATTGTAAAGAATTCCTTTCTTTACATGTGACTAGGTATATAATGGTTTTTAATCATTTCCGGGGGTTGACTAATTATCCTTTTTTTGTTTTCTGTGGGGAATCTGCCTGAAACAGTGCTGTCCTCTTAAGTATTTACTTGTTCTGATTTTCATAGAATACAAATGTGAATAGAAGCTAAGGGAATGTGCTGTGTCACTTATTTAGTGTTTATTCCTGTAATTGTAGTCTTTGTAGTGTTTTTAAAAATTATGCAACATATCATCTAATTGTTAAATTTCAGTGAAGCATTCTAGAGCATTTTTCTTTCATATTTCTAGTTGACTGTAATTTTGAGGTTTATTTGCAGTTGTTAACCCTTTGATTCTACCTTGTGAAGCACTTTGATGTCCAGTTCATTTTTTGCTTTCAGTGTGTGTTATGTCAGTATTGATTTGCTTTTAGTGTTAACTTGAGATCATTACTATTTGACTTTCATTTTTCTCAATGTAGTTATAAACTTAATTTCTTTGTAACTTTTAGAGGTGGACTTTGCTGTTTTAGACGGAAATAATTTTAGGTCATTGTCAGTCTTGGTTAGAGTCTAAAACTTGAAGGTAAAAGGAGTTATGTTTTATTACCAATTACATGAGTCATGCTGTGTGCTTTTGTAAATGTCTGCTTTATAAAGATTTCCTATGTATATTGTAAAATATTATGTTTTTCATTTGATTTTTTTCTTAAGTACAGGACAATTGAGGCTTTAGTACATAAAGAAAAAATTTAAACTTTGGGAATTTTAAACTACCTGATTTTAAATTTTAAACTACCTGATTTCTGTGAATTTAGCCAAAATGGTCTTTTAAAATAACTATAGAGATCTATTTTTTAATTGTTTTTTAAATGTTGAAAGGGAATCCCAAACATGAAGAAAGTATTTCACGTAATATATAGCTTGAAGTAACTGAAAGTTTGTTGCTTTATTCTCAGAAATCACACAGGCAACATTAGTTTGAGATATAATCATTCATTCTCCTAACTTCGTATGTGCAAGGCACTGTACCAGGGAAACAAACCAGTAAGACTGAGGTGTTGCCCTTTGAGAGCCCCTTAATAACAGGAGATGTGCAGACTTGACTGCCACATTGCCATGGGATAAGTGATACCGGAAAGAATGTACGAAGTGCTTTCCAAGTTCAGAGGAGACACGGATTAGCTGTGCTTGGAGTAAGGGAAGGCTTCACTGAGGAAATAGCTTACAGGATGATGATTGCTGGCTGATGAAGAAGTCATTGATGATATGTGGTGTTCCCCAAAGAACAAGAATATATAGAGATTCCACATGGATAGAATATGTGATAAATTGGCTTTGGGGAATGGTGAGCATGTCAATTTGCAAGGATTATAGGGTGGGTGGAATAGGGTCTTGTGTTCTTAAAAAGATATGAATGAGACAGTAATGATTTTTGTGCCTTATCTTGTAGGGAGGTAAAACTAAAAGATTTGAGGCAGGGCTCCATTAGAAGCATGTTCACCTTTTAGGAAGTTGTCGCTGAAATACAGGCAGGAGATAAGGAGGCCTGACATGGCTGTAGGGTTAAAGAAAGTCGGAAAGACTTTCAGAGATAGCTCCCCTAAGGGAGGATTGATAGAACTGTCTGATTGGGCATGAGGCAAAGGGAGAGGTCAAGGATGACTGATGACACGATGATTTTAAAATGAAGCATAAAAGACAAGGTTAGATCGCTATAAAATTTAACAGTGTTGTCATTGCCTTACAGGTGTTAGTTGTTCAGATGAAGATGAAAAACCCAGAAAACGAAGGCGAACAAACTCTTCTAGCTCCTCCCCTGTTGTCCTTAAGGAAGTTCCAAAGGCTGTTGTTCCGGTCTCAAAGACGATCACTGTGCCTGTGAGTGGCAGTCCTAAGATGAGCAACATCATGCAGAGCATTGCCAACTCCTTACCACCCCACATGTCTCCTGTGAAAATAACCTTCACCAAACCATCAACACAGACAACAAACTCAACAACACAGAAGGTATGTGGTAGAGGGAATCTCTGTCTCCCAGGTGCTGTTTTAATCTCTTTCAGTCAATGTGATTCAGATTTAACAAACATGCACTGAGTGCTTACTATGTGCTTGGCATTACAGTGGGAATGTTCACATCTCTTTCTTTAATTCTACATATAAAGCTTTGGGTTAGATATTATTATTTTACTTTTTGTATATGTTTTTGTAGATGAGGCTCAGAGATGCCACATGACTTGCCTGATATGATACAGCTAGCAGATCTTCTAAGACTTCCATTTATTTCACTTTTATGGTTCTATTTGGAAAAAAAAATTAAAATATAGAGGATTCTTTCAGCCTCTATTTGGATAACTTTACCTTTAGGAACTCAGTATTTATGTTGCCAGAGTAATGAAGTTGTCAGACATAGTCAGGTGTTTCATAGAAGAAGGATATGATTAAGTGGATAATTGTTATCATCTTATTTTTTTAATTCTTGAAAGCTATCATTAATTCATTTCTAAACTCTTCTCTCAGTATGTTCAAGTCATCAGTATTTGATCAGTTTTGTTATTAGAACCCTCTACTTCCAACACTAATCTGGAAACTGATGGTAACCTAGGCTTGTTACACACTGCTGTGTCTAAGATCTCCCTTCACTGTCATTCTGATCTTCCCTTTTCTTGGTTTATTTATAAATTTGCTAAAGTATATCCTTCAGTAGCTTCTTGGTATATGAGTGGGGTGGAAAGTAGAGTTGTTAAGACCTTTTGTGTGTGTGTGTGCGCGTGAGTGCACGCATGTGCTTATACTCAAGTTGTGTCCAACTCTTTGCAACCCTGTGGATTGTAGCCCTCCAGGCCCCTCTGTCCATGGGATTGTCCAGGCAAGCATGCTAGAGTGGGTTGCCGTTGGAACCGCTGGAGTGGGTTCCTCCTCCAGAGGATCTTCTTGACAGAGGGATCAAACCCATGTCTCCCACATCTCCTGCATTGCAGGTGGATTTTTTACCACTGCGCCACCTGGGGAGTCTTTGAGGCCCTACATAGTAGACTGAAAATTTCTTTATTCTACCCTCCTACTGTCTTGATGTCAATTTAGCAAGGTAAGTATTCTAGGTGGGAGGTCATTTTCCTTGAGAATTTTAAAGATGCTGCTTCACTGGCTGTTGGCTTACAGTATTGCTTTTGAGAAGTCCAGTAATGCCATTATAATTCCAGACCCTCGTTTTCTCTTGGAAAGCTCTTAGTAACTGTCAGAGTTCTGAAACTTCAAGGTAATTTTCCATGGTTGTGGATCTTTATTTTATCCATTGAGTTGTAGTCTTAAGTGGCCCCTGTTATTCTAGTCACTCCTATCCTTCAATTCTGGAAAATTTCTTGAATTATTTCTTTGATTTTTCTTTGTCTTTTTTTGGATCACCTCTTACTCTGGATATTGAATGCCTAGATTGATCCTGTAATTTCAGTCTTTCTCATCCCCAATTTCCATTTGTTTGCTTTTTCTACTGTAGTAAAGTAGTTAAAAGCCTGGATTTTAGAAGTAGACTTCCTGAATTTTGAATCCCATTTTTTTGCTACTTACTAGCTATGTGACTTTGGGAAAACTAAACTCTAGATGTAAGTTTTTCTGTTGTAAAATAGTGAGAGTAATATATCTATTTTATAGGGCTTTAGGGTGTAAATACACGAGATAGTATGTGTAAATGCTTAGGATAGAGCCTGGCACATAGTAAATGCTCTGTAAGTACTATTTTCTTAATTTTTAAACTTTATCCTTCATTACTTGTCTGGAATTTTTCATTTTGGTTTTTCTGTTTAAAATTTCTAGTAACTTTCTTGCTCTCTGAAAGTTCCTTTTTTTGAAAAAAATAGTATCTTGCTCTTTCATGGTCACTATGTTCTTTTCTAATGGTACGATAACTAAAAAAATTTTTTTCTTTCATGTTTTCTCTCTTGTAAATTTCTTTTACTTATTTGTTTTGATCTCTGTCTTTAAGTTTCCTTAAATGTTGGCCACATCTGTATATGAAAATGGGCACTAAAAAGCTGATGAAAGCTTTGTGAGTTGGATGGGACCTAACTGGCTGGTGACTTTCATTGTGGGTTGACTTACCTGGGCTGTTCTGTTGATAAACACTCCCACTTTACCTCCACCAGTTGTCATTCTCATTAAGACTTTTTCATGGACTGGACAGATTCTTTAGAAAAGAATCTTCTAGTCTTCACCTACAGTAGTAAGCCTATCTGCCAGTATTTGGGGAATGAAGAGAAGGAGAAGGCTGGATAGTCTATAATCATTCAGTACATAGACTTGACTAAATCTCTCTGTTTTCACCATAGCACTTACTCTCCTCAGCCTTGTATCATCAAATTTCCTTGGATTCAATCTCTCTCTCAAGAGAATAAGTTTTTAGTCTTCTTTTAGGATAGGGGAGGATAGCTGGGGATCTTAATGCCGCTTGAACAGATTTTCAACTGATTTCCATTTTTTTAATCCCTCTGTTATCCCCACTTCAGAAGCCTCTGGTACTCTCAAGTTCCTGAGTCTTACTGGGATTCTCGGAAAGCTGTCTTATTTTTTGTTTCTCTGCATGCTGGTCTTAGATGTTCAGTTTTTTGAGTGTGCTTGATTGGTTATTACTTCTGTTTTCCACTTTTCAAAAACTTGGTAGCTGTTGTCTCCTTTCCATTTTAACCTTCTGGGTTTATGTGCCTCTTCTGAAAAATCCCTTCATAGTGTTTTAGAGGGATTTGGGGGAAGGAGTAGAGGTGAATTCTTGTTTTCAATAGTTTGTCTTTCCTACTTTTAAATCTTCAGATCCATGATAACTTTCATTTAAAGAAGCTCCTTGAGTTTCTTGGAAAGATGTCATTATATAATATATAAAAATTTTAATTTTCTTGATAAACTAGAAATGATAATGAGTTGATCTGTGGAATATAATTCTGTCTTCAGTCTTAGGATGAGGTATCATAGTTTAGTATTAAAAGTCAGGTAAGGATTTTTGTGGTCAAAGGGGCCTGGGTTAGAACCCTAGCTCTTCCAGTATGAAATGAGATAAATTAGCCGTTCTAAATCTGTTTATCTATCTGTGAGATGAGGATAATACCTATTTTATAAGGTTATTGTGAGGATTAAATGAGACTGGGTATTTTATTTTTAATATTTATTTTTATTTATTTGGCTGTATAGAGTCTTAGTGTGGCATGTGGGAACTAGTTCCCTGACCAGGGATCGAACCCAGCCCCACTGTATCGGGAACACAGAGTTTTAGCCACTGGACCACCAGGGAATTCCCAAGACTGGGTATTTTAAAATACACAAAATATATGTACTCAAAAAATGTTAGGTCCCTTCCCTTGCTGGTGTTTTAATGGAAAGCAGCGTTACCTAACATTAACTTTCTAATCTTTTTTGGTAGACTTATATAAAAATATTTTACTGGAAGAGATAAGCCTATAAGTCAAGTCAGTGAACTTAAAAAAAAAAATTTATACTATTGGGAATGAACTGTTCCAAATAATTTATTTCACTAAGCTTCCCCCTTAATATATAGAAATTGACTATTTTTGCTGACTTCTTAAATGTTACACTGAACATAATTTTTGTATTTGATGGCTCCAGGGTAATCTTTTTGAATGTCAATTTTTATACATTTTGATTATTGTTTTCTGGGCTAGCTGTATATTAGATGTCTTTAGCCTGCTATACTCCAAGAATATTTAAATCTACTTCTGTAAATTTTTACTATCTTCTTTGCTGGATCCATTTTATCAGTAATTCTTTTCTCCTCTCCCTCTCTTCTTCTGCTCTTTTGATATTTGAGAAATAATGTAGCAAAGTTATAGCTAAAAGAGCACCCACCTCTAGTCTATGTCCTTTTATTTCCTTATTCTGTCTTATTATACTTCCATTCATTATACTTATAACTAGTTGACATTATGTTCCTTATTTGTTTATTTTCTATTTCTCCCATACAGCATAAGTTACTCAAGGTAGAGACTTGGTCTTATTCATTACTATTCTCTAGTGTTTAGAACAGTGCCTGACATGCAGTAGCTGTTAACTAATATTTGTTGAACGAATAAGTATATATGGTTCTAGTAGTCGCTCTCAATCTCTCTTGAGCCTCAGTTTCCTTTAAAAACAAAGATAATAATAGTGTTGCTGCTGCTGCTGCTAAGTCACTTCAATCGTGTCCGACTCTATAGTGCTTACTACTTAATTGAGATGATTCGTGGAAAGTACTTAACATAGTACATATGATGAATACTCAGTAAATGTCACCTGACATTTAAATTCTTTCCAGTCTTCTTAGTAAATCTATATAAAAATTCTTATAATAGATGGGGGCTCACCTATAAGTGTAATTGGTGAACTTTTTAATTGTAATTTTTCCTTTTCTTCTGAATTGTCAATTGAAAATGGATAGTTGGGGTGTCAGACTTAGTAATGCTCATAAGAGGACATATTTATCTCCAAAGTCATGCATGAGTCATCCCATAATATTCCAGGCTTAGAACCTTAGATTTGTCCTACTGTGTTGAATGAACATGTAAAACAAATTAAATTGGCTTTCCTGGTGGCTCAGTGGTAAAGAATCCACCTGCCAGTGCAGGAGACTTAGGTTCAATTCCGGCTCCCAGAAGATCCCACATGCCATTTAGCAACTAAGCCTGTTTACTGCAACTACTGAACCTGTGCTCTAGAGCCCCGAGGGCCATAACTACCGAGTCCATGTGCCACACCTGCTGAAGCCTGCCTGACCTGGAGCCTGTGTTCCACGACAGAAGCCATTGCAGTGAGAAGCCCATGCACTGCAACTAGAGCAGCCCCCACTTGCCATACCTTGAGAAAGCCTGCCCAGCAGTGAAGACCCAGCACAGGCAAAAAAAAACACAAAATTAAGACTTATTCATTCCACAAATATTTACTAAGTATCTAGTACCTATTTTGTTTTAGGTGCAAAACTATACTCTTTTACTTCATGTGTATTCAGTGCCATTGATTTTGTTATTTCTTGGAGAAGCTGAATGTGGGTAGGACTAATAGATACACTGGATTTTTGGTATGTTTTTTGTTGTCCTTTTGCTGGATAATTGGGTTTTTTTGAAATCTCTGTAAAGCTGTTACCATTATTCTATTCACCTTGGATTTCTCACAAATTCTATGAAAGTCAACTTAGGAATTACTTTACATTATGTATAATTATTTATGAATTTGTGGATTTGATTCAAATTTAAACAGGTCATGTATTTTCAGGGTAGACAAATTTCCACCCGTGTTAATGTGGGGCCTTCATTTTAACTATAACACTGGTACAGCACTTATATAAACGAAGCAACAGAATATAGCTTTATGCTTTCACATGCTTGATTGATATTTTTCATTTTATCCTTAGGGTGCAAGTCCCAGCACTCTTAAGGAGTTTTTGTGAGTGCTAGAAGGTCAGTAATTTGAATTATGGCCTGAATAAACACTGTTTGGTTCTCTTGGTTTCAGAATCCCTTTGTTTCCCTTATTGTAACACGTAACTGAAGTACAAGTAAATTTTCTTCAAGGTGGATCTCTAATTTTGGATAACCCCTTTTCAAATCAGAAATTAGCTTGCAGACTGAAATATCAAAATATATTTTATCATTTACACCTATAGTCTAAAACATGCTGTCAAAGATTCTATATTTATTTTGCTGAAATGTTATTGTCTTAATATTAGAAGTCTACATGGATACTCTAGTTCTAAAATTAAAAATATTTGACCCAAGTGTGAATGCTTCCCTTTCCCTACCCATGACAGATATTGCCTGTGTGGCATACTTTTCTGCCAACCTTGGCGAATCCTTATCTGTGCCGCAGAGTTCCTCTAAAAACTGTGCTCTAGGAACGTACTGCTATTAGTTCAGAATTGGCAAATAAGAAACCTAGCATTGCTATTACTACTATTAATTGGCTTGGCTAGTTGGTAGTAACTGTGAGTTCTTTGGATTCTCAGTGGTATCAGAATTTGGGAAAAAGATATATAAAATTTTTTAATGAAAAGTAGAGTACATTAAAATAAATTTCCACATTAATTTGATATATTAAAAAACTAATTTCCAGGTTGATTTGATCTATAACAGCTTTACTGATATCCTTCTAACATTTATTAAGTAGTAGTAATAAGATACTACTAAGTACCATTTGTAAACTGCCAAATATTGACCACCTGCTATGTGCCTAGCACTATGTTAGATGCTTCACATCATTATCTCACTTAATCCTTATAATGGTTTGTAAGGTAGGTATTATTATCCCTATTTTATAGATGAAAATTGGAACATAGAGATTTTCACATATCCAGGGCCCTACCATTTGTTAGTAGTGGAGATTCTCTACTCAGAGTTCTCAGGTTCATTTGACTCTTAACTTCGGGTCTTTTTACCATATTGGTCTACTTCTCAGTTTATATGATGGCTAATGGTTGTGTTTGTAATAGTGCTATGTAGATATTTGCTGATTGAGTCTGTATAGAAGTACGCTGGTCAACTCTATAGAGGTTTTTGCTGGTCAAGACTTGTATGTCTCTCTTGACTCCTCAAATAATCAACAAACTTCTTAAAGTAATGGACACTACTTAGAATTCTCTGACACTGAAATGTATAATAATAATGATATGACGTCAAAGCTTCTTTGAGATGTCAGTACTGAGTACAGACATCAGTAAGTTTGACTGATTTAATTTCAGACATTCTTTAGGACTGATATAAAAATTTTTAAAAAGGATTTCTCCCTTAAATTCTTTGAGTTTTTCAAAACAATTTTCTGTCCTAGGTAGGTAAAAAGTAATTCTGGTTAAAGAGGAAAAATTCACTCAGTATCGTTTGAGGTATCACTAAACTACCATTATACTTGCCCAGAATAAAGCTGATACTACAGATTTATAAGTGGTTTTGTGTTCTCAACTGTAAAATGGGGATAATAATAGTAATCTCTGTGGTAAGATTGTTAGGAGATTTCAATAAACCAGTGTGTATTAGCTCTAGGAGCTAATCTTGATTCTCTTCTTTTCCTCAACTCTTCCATTTCCATACATCAGCAAGTACTGTTGACTCTATGTCTTAAAATAATGAATCTGATCACTTCTCTTTGACTACTAACACCCTCATCTGAGCAGCCTCTACCATTTCTTGCCTAGTCTACTGCAGTGACTTCTTTACTGTCTCACTTCTTCCACTCTTCTCATCACCTAGCAACTAGAATGATATTTTAAACTGTAAATCAGGTTTTGTTGTTTCTTTACTTAAAATCTTCCCGTGGCTTCCCATTATACTTAGTATAAAATTTAGATTCTTTACTCTGGTTTGCAAATTTCTTCTGGCCTCTGCTTACTTTCGTAACCCTTCCTTGCCCTGTATGCTGTTGCTGCACTGGCTCTCTTTTCTGTTTTTAAATACATCAGACTAATTCCTACCTCTGATCTTTTGCGCCGTCCTGTTCCCTCTTTCTGAAATGCTTTCTCCTCTGTCACCTACATTTTTTAGGTCCTAGTGGTTAACCTTGCAGTCTCTATCCTGCCTCTTTTTTCCTCCATTTTCTATGTCTGTGAGCAAATCCGGTTGGTTTTACCTTTAAATATATTCAGAATTTGTTCACTTTTCGTCAGTTCTGCTATAGACATTTTGGTCACCGTCTTCTCTGCTTGGTTTTCAGGAGCCTCCTAATTTGTCTCCCTGTTTCTTCTGTCTCTGCCTGGCTGTACTTTTCACCTAGCAAATTGAGTAATGCTTTTTAAAAAGTACTTGATTTTTTAGAACAGATTTGGATTTATAGAAAAGTTAAAAAAACAGTACAGAGAGTTCTCATATACTCTGCATGCAGTTTCCCCTGTTCTTAACATTTTGTGTTAATATGGTACATTTGCTTCAGTTAATAAACTAGTATTGATGCATTAATATTAATAAAGTTCATGGTTTATTCAGATTTCTTTAGTTTTTACCTATTGTCTTTTTCTGTTCCAGGATACCACATTACATTTTCTTGTCATGTCTTCTTAGACTCCTTGGTTGTGAAAGTCTTTCGTACTTTCCTTGTGTTTGAGGACCTTGACAGTTTTGAGGACTAGTCAGATATTTTGTAGTATGCCACACTTAATTATCTCATGTTTTTCTTATGATTAGATTATGGTTATGGGTTTTTAGAAGGAAGACCACAGAGATAAAATGCCATTTTCATCATATCATATCAAGAGTATACATATCAACATGATCTTACATCATCTAGTCCCCTATTACTTTACTAAGTGTGTCTGCTACTACTCTCTGTCTCATAAATTCCAATCCAATTTATTAGGTCTTTGAGGTTTCCTGAACATACCAAGCTTGTTTGTCCCTCAGGAGCTTAGTATTTGCTGTTCCCTGTTCCATTGAATGCTCTTCCTCTAGGTAGCAGTGTGATTCAACCCCTACTTCTAGTTTCTGCTTATTTATCACCTTGTCAGAGAGATCTTCATTGAACATTTTATAAAAAACCGTATACCACCCCCTTTTCCTTTTGTTTTCTGCCCTGCTTTATTGTGTCTTCCATTTATCTCAACATGACATATATTTACTTTTCTATTTGTTTACTGTTTTTCTCCCCTTACTGGACTGTAGTTTAATGGAAATTAGAAATTTTTCTGTTTTGTTCATTCCACTAGCCTCAGCCTCTAGAACCATGCCTGGCACATAGTAGATGCTCAACAAATATTTATAAATGAATGACTATCCAAATTATTTTCTAGAAAAATTATGACAGTTTATACGCCCTGAACATATTGAAATGCTGCATCTTGTACAGCATTGAATGTTGTCTTTTAAAATGTTTGGTTAGTAAAAGATGTTTCTTTTAAATACATTTTGATGATCACTAGTAAAGGAAAGCTTTCATATATTTTTAGTTGTAAATTTCTTTATCTTGAATTGCTTCATTGTGTTTCATAAGCTATTTTTAAATTGTATAAATAACTGTGAGTCTAGATACATTAGTAGTATGATAGGTACATGAAAATAACTTATTTTACCTTCCTTAGGTTATTATAGTGACCACATCACCAAGTTCAACCTTCGTGCCCAACATTCTCTCCAAATCCCATAACTATGCAGCAGTCACTAAGCTTGTACCAACATCAGTCATTGCTTCCACAACTCAGAAGCCACCAGTGGTTATAACTGCTTCACAGTCCTCTCTGGTCAGTAGTAGCAGCAGTGGCAGCAGCAGTTCTACACCATCACCTATTCCTAATACAGTTGCAGTAACAGCTGTGGTTTCTTCCACACCATCTGTGGTCATGTCAACAGTAGCACAAGGTAAGTGGTAATCCATCATGAAATTCTGTCCCTGTAGTGTATGGAATTCTTTTCATAATATTTTAATTTTATTGCCGTATAATTGATATACAATGTGTTAGTTTCAGGTGTACAGCAAAGTGATTCAGTTATACATAGATTCATTCTTTTTTAGTTTCTTTTCTCTTATAGATTATCACAGAATATTGAATAGAGTTCCCTGTGCTATATAGTAGGTCCTTGTTAATTATCTATTTTATATGTAGTAGTGTTCATCCCAAGCTTCTGATTTAATCCCCCCCGCAACAACACACACACATTTCCCCTTTGTGAAACTGTTATTTGAGAAAAAAAGGGTATTTATCTTGTTGCTGTTCAGTTGCCCAGTTGTGTCCGACTGTTTGTGACCCCATGGACTTCAGCATGTCAGGGTTCCCTGTCCTTCATCATGTGCCGGAGTTTGTTCAAACTCATGTCCGTTGAGTCAGTGTTGCTATCCAACCGTTTTGTCCTCTGTCGTCCCCTTCTCTTCTGGTCTTCAATCTTTCCCAGGATCAGTCTTTTCCAGTGAGTTGGCTCTTTGCATCAGGTGGCACAAGTATTGGAGCTTCAGCTTCAGCATCAGTCTTTCCACTGAATATTCAAGGTTGATTTCCTTTAGGATTGACTGGTTTGACTGGTATTTCTCTTCATTATTATTGAAATAGCTTTAGACAAATGAATATTCTATGCTTCCATTTTTCATTCTTAATTTTCTCCAGGTATCTTCTGAGTCTCTTGGGAACCTGTGACTTTGACTTCCCTATTTTCTCCTTTGTTTCTTAGCATCCTGTATATTTTTGAGCCCTAAGTTGTCATAGGAGAGCTAGACAAGACATCTCAGAGATTTCTCCTAAATTCAATGGAATTCAATAGAGCATGAGAGATATAAAAATAAACTATCCAAATGTAGATACTCCAAGGAAACTGTATGATTATTTTGAGTTTTTGTTTAAGATATTTAATTTAGATATAAGTGCTAAGAAATTAAGGCATTTTCTTAGAAAAAGGTAAATGTTAGCAGAAGTGGTAATATATAAACTGCAGTTGTGATTCTGAGTGCAGGACTTCTTCAGTAGCTTCTTTGTAGGTACCTGGGGCACTATGGCAGTCAGTGTCTGCTGCTTTTCGGACTAAAGACAAACTGTTTTAGAGCTGATGTATCTGTTTCTGGTTATTCTTCTAGGGGCAGCTGGTGGTGGAGGGGGAAGAGTCTTAGTAACAATAAGACCTGGTGGAGGACTCCAGGTTAATAAGTGTAGTTGTTGTTCAGTCGCTAAGTCATATCTGACTCTTTGTGACCCCATGGACTGCAGCACACCAGGCTTCCCTGTCCTTCACTATCTCCTGGAGTTTGCTCAAGCACATGTCCATTGAGTCAGTGATGCTGTCCAGCCATCTTATCCTCTGTTACCCGCTTCTGTTGCCCTCAGTCTTTCCCAGCATCAGGGTCTTTTCCAATGAGTTGGCTCTTCGAATCACATGGACGAGGACTGGAGCTTCAACTTCAACATCAGTTCTTCCAGTGAATATTCAGGGTTGATTTCCTTTAGGATTGACTGGCTTGATCTCCTTGCAGTCCAAGGGACTCTCAAGAGTCTTCTCCAGCACCACAATTAGAAAGCATCAATTCTTTAGCACTCAGCCTTCTTTATGGTCCAGCTCTCACATTCATATGTGACTACTGAAAAGAATCATAGCTTTGACTGTGGATTTTTGTCAGCAAAGTCAAGTCTCTGCTTTTTAATATGCTGTCTAGGCTTGTCATAGCTTTTCTTCCAAGGAGCAAGCATCTTTTAATTTCATGGCTGCAGTCACCATCTGCAGAGATTTTGGAGCCCAGAAAAATAGTCTGTCACTGTTTCCACTGTTTCCCCATCTATTTGCCATGAAGTGATGGGATCAAATGCCATGATCTTAGTTTTCTGAATGTTGAGTTTTAAGCCAGTGTTTTCACTTTCCTCTTTCACCTTCATTAAGAGGCTCTTTAGTTCCTCTTTGCTTTCTGCCATTTAAGTGATATCATCTGACTGGCTCTAAAAGTAGAGTGTAGGGGAATTGTGTGTGGTTGGCTCATGTGTATGGAGAGGAACTACATGTTTGGAATATAAGAAGTCCTGCTGTTACTGCTAAGTCACTTCAGTCATGTCCGACTATGCGACCCCATAGACGGCAGCCCACCAGGCTCCCCCGTCCCTGGGATTCTCCAGGCAAGAACACTGGAGTGGGTTGCCATTTCCTTCTCCAATGCATGGAAGTGAAAAGTGAAAGTGAAGTCGCTCAGTCATGTCCGACTCTTCGTGACACCATGGACTGCAGCCCACCAGGTTCCTCTGTCCATGGGATTTTCCAGGCAAGAGTACTGGAGTGGGGTGCCATTGCTTCTGGTTACATGTGCTTTAATTTGCTTCCTGAGGGTCCCAGAGTCTGCTCTCCAGGTGGAGGCACTAGGCTGGGCTCTCCTGCAATTATACCAATTAGAATGTTTATACTGAATTGGTCATCTATTAAATAGGATAATTAAAATTTTCTTCTTTATTATGAAAAATTCTAAGCATATAAATAGATAGAATAGTAAAATGAATACCCATGTGCCCATTACCCAGCTTCAGCGATGAGCAACACATGGCCAGTCTTGTTTTATCTATACCTGCTATTTTCCTCTACATATCCCTGACCCGGAATATTTTGAAGCAAATCCTAAATATCATAATTTCAGTTATAAATACTTCCGTATGTATCACAACATGATTCTTACCTTATACCCTCTAGTTTTCATACAGTATTTATCAGACTATAAGTCATAAATAACCTTTTTTATCTTATCTCTTAAATTCATCTGACTCTTGTTCTTCATTAATCGAAGAACGGACTATTATTTATTACTCAGGCTGATTACTATTATTTTTCTACTTTTTATTGTTTCTCAGATAAATCCTCTTGCCATTGTCTTTTCTTTTTGGTGAGATAAATTTCTTTTGTCTTATTCTTCTAATAATGTTTTATAGACTTAATGAATTACCTTACCCAATATTGTGACAGTCTTCTGCTTTTATTTTCCTCCTTGATTGTGCTTCAACCTAAGTAACGTGGTACTTCCTATTTTGTTGCATACACTAATACTCCTGTTCTCTTTACTATATTTATTTTATTAGTCTGGTCCTGAATGCAATTCACATTTTCCATTTCTGTTTCATGAAATCCTCTTCTTATGAAATCCCTCAACCCTGTGAATTCAAATGTGGTCCTATATAAAAGGATATAGAGAACATAGATTAGTTAGGATTTTACTCATGTGCACAGTTTACCTCAGTTAATACAAGAGTTCATTAATGCAATATAAAGGTTAAAGTTTTCAGATAGTTTAAAAATACTGTCTTTTGCTTGAATAACACTTTATTTTCATTAAGTTTTAAAATGATGACACTTGAAAGGGGCTCCAGAGATAATCTAGTTTAGTAAAACTAAGCAATGTAGCAGACACATGTCACCAAAATCCTAGCAGTCAGGGAGGGATGGAGGTGAGCAAGGTGGAAGAATAATGTGTAAATCAGATGAGTAAGCCCTCGAATTGATTCTGACTGCATCTTTCTTTTGTCTTCTCTCAAAATTATTCCTCAGTCTGTGGTTTTACCTGATCCATTAAACAACCGATAGAGAATTATAGTGCAGGGTAAACTCCACATACAGGAAAACTGAATCAGAGTGTCTTAAGATTTCTTCTTCATTTTTATTATTCTCCAGAAACATTTTACATACAAATGTGATATTAAAATTTTTTTTCTGTAATGCAATATAAATGTCATAATAGGGCTGTGGGGGAGGAAGGTGTGAAATAGCCTGTTTGATAATTAGATTTTTATAATTAGGCTATTAATTTGTCAGTTTCTCTTCATTACAGATAATAGTCCTGTTGTGTTGTTGATGAATTGTAAGATTACTGATGAAAAATCTAGGAGAAGGAATAATTTTTCTCAAACTCATATCATCTGTAGTGAAAATTGTTGGTATTTTCTTCCTATACATGCTTGCTAATACTAGCTTTGCACTGAAAAATTTCTTAAAACCTCTTATCACGAGAATTTTTTGCTATGGATTTATTAAATAGTATGCCCACTTGTACCTTTCCACATGATTATTTAATGACCCAGTTCTCAAGAAACAACTGATATTTACTTTATTGGAAATGAGATACAGAAAAGCTGCTTTGCCATGCTAAATAATAGAAGGTGAATATTTCAGTATGAATTATTTTGTGTAATGCCATTTTTAAATTGACTCATTAAAACCTGAAAAGCAATATTTAAAAAACGGTATTCAAAACTTAGTTTGCTTTTGTTCTTTTATTCACATTGAGAATCTATATTTTCTAAGAGAAAAACCTATTGAGAGATATGTGAGAATATGCTGGCTGATGTTTCTTTTGTTTTGACTCTTCACCAAGGGAAAATGAATTAGTTTTTTGAGTGTTGGAGCAATGATGCCTCTCTTGCAAAGCTTGAGGACTAGATATCAGATATGTAAAATACTACATACATTATATCTGACACTAGGTGTTGAATAATCATTGTTTTTGTTGATTTACCTAGTTTTCAACTATTACCTACTATAATAACCAGAAGTAGCTTTAATTATGCTTTAATTTTAAATGTTCTTTTCCTTACTTTTCTATAGGTGTATCTACGTCAGCAATCAAAATGGCATCAACCAGACTTCCTTCTCCCAAAAGCTTAGTGGGTGCCCCAACTCAGATTCTTGCACAGTTTCCTAAACAGCATCAGCAGTCTCCTAAGCAGCAGTTACATCAAGTGCAGCAACAGACACAGCAACAGGTGGCCCAGCCTTCTCCAGTATCTCATCAGCAACAGCCTCAGCAGTCTCCTTTGCCACCTGGTATCAAGCCTACCATTCAGATCAAACAGGAGTCAGGTAAATGGAAAAATGTTTACAGGAGATGGTAATTCTTCCCCAGTCACCAGTTCTCTGAAGATTGTAATAATATATATGGATTTACTTCCACATATAGGCTCCTTAAGCACAAGACTTTTAGTTCCAAAGTATATTCTGAGGCCCTTATATTGGAGATATTTATATAGAGAAAACTGATGCTTGGGAATAGAGAAGAATGAAAAATCAGTTTGCACAGCAGGAAGAGGTTTTCTTCAGTGAACTTTCAGAAGAGATAAAGGAAGCAGAGGAAACAAATTCCCAGATTTTAGAACTATACTCTGGAGCCCACTGGGGTTATGAGAAGTGAGCAGTGGAAAAATTAGTCTGGGGAGTCTTGTGTTAGAGGTCATATTGTGAATTTGGCATGAGTTGCTAGGTGCTAGGCAGAGGTACTAAGATTAGAAGATACTGTGTACAGTGAAGAATGTGGCATAACAGTTTATTGAAATCATCTCCAGCACAGTGGTAACTCAGGGGTAGGAGACCATAACGTAAGTTACTGAATCATAAAGGTATTGAATAGAAAGGCAGATAGGATAGAGTCTAAGATTTAAGGAGATTAGAAGCTTTATAACATACTTAATATCTTTAAGAAAAGAAAATGGATTTTTTTTTCCTCCATGGAATCTATATTTTATTTCAGGGTAGAACAAGACTTTGGGAGATTCTGATAGTTTCAATTTTTTGTTTACTTTTTTTATAGGAACATTTTGTTATTTTTTAAGATGTAATTGATATAAGATTGTATTAACTTTATATGTAGCATAGTGATTTGATGATATATGTATGTATTACAAAATGATTACTATAAGAAGCATCATCACTACACATAGTTGCAGTGTTTTTACTTGTGATGAGAACTTTTAAGATTTACTCTCAGCGACTTGCAATATACAGTGCAATGCTGTTAACTATAGTCATCATGCTATACATTACATCCCCAGCACTTATGTGTCTTTTAACTGTAACTGTACCTTTTGACTGAACTTTGTACCATTTGGCCACTGCCTCACAGCTAGTATGAGGTATGGATAGTACAATGTATCAGTAGTCATGGGGAAATTGATCTCTTGTTTTCTTTTTGCCTGCAGTCTCTGTCAGGCTTTAGTTTCAATGGTATATGTGCTTTCAAGAAAGAATTGTAAAGTGTTGTTTTTCAAAATGCTCTGGAATTTTTTTTTTAAAAAGAACTTTATTGAGAGAGAATTCACGTACCATTCAGCCCATTTAGAGTACTATCTAATGATAGGTAGTATATCCTTGGTGGCTCAGATGGTAAAGAATCTGCTTACAGTGTAGGAGACCTGGGTTTAGTTGCTGGGTCAGAAAGATCCCTTGGAGAATGGAATGGCTACCCACTCCAGTATTCTTGCCTGGAGAATTCCATGGACAGAGGAGCCTGGTGGGCTACAGCCATGGGGTCACAAAGAGTCAGACATGACTGAGCAGCTTTCACTCACTCTGTATATTCACAGATAGGTGCAACCATCACCACGGTTGATTTTTAGAATATTTTCATTACTTTCAAAAGAAGTCCCACCATGACAACCTCTTAGCCTTAAGCAACCACTAGTCTACTTTCTGTCTCTAGATTTCTGTATTCTGGGTTTTTATGTGAATGCAGTCATTTAATGTGTGATCTTTTGTGACTGACTTATTTTACTTCACAATGATTTCAAGGTTCACGTATGAAATAGCATGTGTTAGTATTTCATTCCTTCTTATGGCTAAATAATATTTTCACATTCTGTTTATCCACTTGTCCGTTGATAACACTTGTTTGTCTCTGATTTGTGGATTCTAGCAACTGTAGTTTGTGTGAAGTGATGTTTCATTGTGGTTTTGATTTGTGTTTCTCTGGTGACTAATAGTGTTGAGTGTCTTTTCATGTGGTTATTGGCCCTTTTTATATCTACCTTGGAGAAATGTCTATTTATATCCTTTGCCATTTTTAAATTGAGTTATTTGTCTTTTTATTAGCCTTTACATTCTTTGGCATTGCCCTTCTTTGGAATTAGAAGAAAAACACCTTTTCCAGTCCTGTGGCCACTGCTGAATTTTCCAAGTTTGCTGACATATTGAGTGAAGCACTTTCACAGCATCAACTTTTAGGATTTGAAATGGCTCAGCTGGAATTCCATCACCTCTACTAGCTTTTTCGTATGGTACTTCCGAAGGCCTATTTGACTTCACACTCCAGGATGTCTGACTCTAGATGAGTGATCACATCATCCTGGTTATCTGAGTCATTAAGACACTGTTTTATATAGTTCTTCTGTGTATTCTTTCCATCTCTTCTTAATATCTTCTGCTTCTGTTAGGTCCATACCATTTCTGTCCTATATTGTACCCATCTTTACGTGAAATGTTCCCTTGGTATCTAATTTTCTTGATGAGATCTCTAGTCTTTTTCTTCACATCCTCTAATGTTTTTGAGAGCACCCTTAGGTTTGAACTTCTCCATGCTTTATTACGAATGAGTTCAGTTTCTCTGGGAAGAGGCTAGGGAGCTATCTGTTTTAAGANTATATTGTACCCATCTTTACGTGAAATGTTCCCTTGGTATCTAATTTTCTTGATGAGATCTCTAGTCTTTTTCTTCACATCCTCTAATGTTTTTGAGAGCACCCTTAGGTTTGAACTTCTCCATGCTTTATTACGAATGAGTTCAGTTTCTCTGGGAAGAGGCTAGGGAGCTATCTGTTTTAAGACCTGTTTTTATCCTCAGGCAGCTCTGGAACTGTGGGGGTAGGGTCATGGCAGGCTTTTTTCTGAATGTTACCCTGCTCTATGAGCTGATAGCACTCAGTGAAGTCAAGTGTGGGAGAGTGGGCAAGCAGCCTGAGATCCTCTCGCCTTGGTTTCCCTGGTGGTGGAGCCACTGTCTTACAAGCCAGAGCAGGAGTGGTCATAAGCCCAATATTCTCAGAGGCTTTTTGCCCAAAGTAGAGCCATGGATCGGGGGCTGGGCAGAAGGGAGTAGCCACCTCTTGACTGCAGTGGCCTGTGACTTAGCAGCAGGTACCAGGGAGCAGGATGAGATAAGCTGAAGTCCTTCTACTCCTCAGAAGAAAGCCCTCCAACTAGGAGCTGGAGAAGGAGGAAACCCTGTGCCCTTGACTGTGACAGTCTGGAGAGGAGTCCTTGCTTCACCTGTAGGGAGGGATGAGGAGGAACAGGTCTTAGTTTAAATATTAGAGATCTCCCTTTTCTTACCAAATGTATTCTTGAATAGGTGTTTTCATTTGGTCTTGGGACTGTTGCCACAGCCTTTCATTGGTTTTATTTATTTATTTATTTTTTTAAATCGTTTTCACCAGTTTCATTGTCAGCAGAGCTCCTCATGCTTCCTTGTCAGAAATCAATCTCTGAAATGGTTTTTGTCATTTTCTTATTTTACATTGAGATATAATTAACATATAACATATTATTAGTTTGAGGTATATAACATAATGATTGATATATGCATGTATTATAAAATGACCCCAATAAGTTTAATTAACATCTATTACCACACAAAGGGGAGAGTGAAAAAGTTGGCTTAAAACAACATTCAGAAAACGAAGATCATGGCATCCGGTCCCATCACTTCATGGCAAATAGATGGGGAAACAGTGGAAACAGTGGTTGACTTTATTTTTCTGGGCTTCAAAATCACTGCAGATAGTGATTGCTGCCATGAAATTAAAAGACGCTTACTCCTTGGAAGGAAAGTTATGACCAACCTAGACAGCATATTAAAAAGCAGAGACATTACTTTGCCAACAAAGGTCCGTCTAGTCAAGGCTATGGTTTTTCCAGTGGTCATGTATGAATGTGAGAGTTGGACTATAAAGAAAGCTGAGTGCCAAAGAATTGATGCTTTTGAACTGTGGTGTTGGAGAAGACTCTTGAACTGCAAGGAGATCCAACCAATCCATCCTAAAGGAGATCAATCCTGGGTGTTCATTGGAAGGACTGATGTTGAAGCTGAAACTCCAATACTTTGGCCACCTGATGCGAAGAACTGACTCATTTGAAAAGACCCTGATGCTAGGAAAGATTGAGGGCAGGAGGAGAAGGGGACGACAGAGGATGAGTTGCTTGGATGGCATCACCGACTCGATGGACATGGGTTTGGGTGAACTCCGGGAGTTGGTGTTGGACAGGAAGGCCTGGCGTGCTGTGGTTCATAGGGTCACAAAGAGTCGGACATGACTGAGCGACTGAACTGAACTAAACTGAACCACACAGTTGGCTTCCCAGGTGGCTCAGTGGCAGAGAGTCTGCCTGCCAAGATAGGAGACACAGAAGATGCAGGTTCCATCCCTGGGTTGGGAAGATCCCTTGGAGGAGAAAGTAGCAACTGACTCTAGTATTCTTGCCTGAAAAATCCCATGCAGAGAGGAGCCTGGTTGGCTACAGTCCATGTGGTTGCAAAATGTTGGACATAACTGAGCAGTTGAACACACCACACAGTTTGTTTTGTTTTGATGATGTTAGAGCCAAAATCTTGGCTTTCTCTGCCCTCTGAAGCTGAATGAAAAAATACAAAGATAGAGTTTGGAGGAATTAGAAAGGTGGCTTTAATCCTCAGCCAGCAGAGGGCGGAGGAGCCTGATAGGCTGCAGTCCATGGGGTCGCTAAGAGTCGACGTGACTGAGCGATTCACTTTCACTTTTCACTTTCATGCATTGGAGAAGGAAGTGGCAACCCACTCCAGTGTTCTCGCCTGGAGAATATCAGGGACAGGGGAGCCTAGTGGGCTGCTGTCTGTTGGGTTGCACAGAATCAGACATGACTGAAACAACTTAGCAGCAG
Source organism: Neotragus moschatus (assembly GCA_006410615.1). Classification (NCBI taxonomy): domain Eukaryota; kingdom Metazoa; phylum Chordata; class Mammalia; order Artiodactyla; family Bovidae; genus Neotragus; species Neotragus moschatus. Next base: position 685,920 of record SJYA01002100.1, on the reverse strand, counting down.
CAGCAGAGGGCAACACAACAGCCTCAAGAACTGAGCCTCCACTTGTATGAGAAGTCTAGGAGCTTATATAAGATGAGGGCTTGCAGTCAGGAAGGCAGTTGAGGAACAAAGGTGTAAGGATCTTGTATTCTTCCTCTTGCATTGTTTCAAGAAACAATGATAGGGTGGCATCAGGTAACCCAGTAATTGAATCTGGAAGTTTGGTAGCCCTGTGGGCTTCTTTCTGAGGTGCAAGAAGAGAAAAACTATGAGGGGTGGTCTATGAAGCGAGTGCTATAAAGGTGAGCACCAGATTCAGGATGTAATTCACACAGAGTCAAAGGATAATAGGTGCAAAATGTAGCTCATGTCAAGTTAGGGGGCAGAAAAGCAGTCTTAGTTACAGACTAGAGATTAGGATTGATGCTTTTGAATTACAGTGCTGGAGAAGACTCTTGAGAGTCCCTTGGACAGTAAGGAGATCAAATCAATCAATCCTGGAGGAAATCAACCCTGAATATTCATTGGAAGGACTGATGCTAAAACTCCAATCCTTTGGCCACCTAATGCAAAGAGTAGACTCATTGGTAAAGACTTTGATGCTGGGAAAGATTGAGGGCAAGAGAAGAAGGGGCTGACACAGGATGAGATGGTTGTATGGCATCCCTGACTCAATGGACATGAGTTTGAGCAAACTCCAGGAAATAGTGAAATACAGGGAAGCCTGGCATGCTGCAGTCCATGGGGTCGCAAACAGTCGGACACGAACTGAGTGACTGAACAATAGCAACAGATTAGGAACAGTTAAAGTAATAAGTAGGAATGATCACGTCTGCTGACTGTTCTCTTTATCTTCTTTGTTCTCAGGAAAGGGAAAGAAAAAACTTAATTCCTCTTTTTTCCTGTTTATTGCAACAATGAGAGGAATGGTTTTAAAAGCATGGGAGTTGTCTTCTTTATGTACCTTAAGCATTGTTGTAACTCATTAATGAGATAATTCTAAAAATCATTTTTCCCCTACAGCTTTATAGTTTATGATTTATTATAATCAGAATTTATTTATACAGTAGTAATACTTCTTTTTCTATTGAATCCTTGCTATGTATTAGGCAATTCACAATTTTCCCATAATTAATCTTCACAACAATCCTAGAAGGTATATATACTAATATTATCTTTATTTTATGAATGGAAAGCTGAGTCATAAAGATTATCAAGTAATTTGACTAATTATGTCTGCTGCTACTGCCAAGTCGCTTCAGTTGTGTCCGACTCTGTGTGACCCCATAGACGGCAGCCCACTCGGCTCCTCCATCCCTGGAATTCTCTGGGCAAGAATACTGGAGTGGGTTGCCATTTCCTTCTCCAGTGCTTGAAAGTGAAAAGTCAAAGTGAAGTTGCTCAGTCCTGTCCGACTCTTGATGTTATTATTTTAACTTCTTTGTTGGGTATAAGTGTTTTATAATTATTTAAGGCTATTAAATAAATTTGTTTGCTACCTCATATCTTAACCTAAATCACCATCCAAAAAAGTAATAAAAATTTTAGTTGTCTATTGAAATATATTCTATTCCGTGAATTATTTCAGTGAAGTTTAGTGGGGGAAAAGTGTTACCAAAATTTTCCTTCCTTAGTTAACAGCTGTTAGGACTTAAATTTGTTGTTAGCATGAGAGATTTCTTTTAAATGGACATCTGAAATTTGGAAAATCAATGTAACAGTAACATTTAAATAAATTTGAAAAATGTATAAAAAATATAACATCGCCACCCTAATATTTTAATTTTATTTTTATATACTGTTTTCAAATTCTTGTCCACATGTGTATTTTATGTAGGTTCAATAACAGCATATTTACTTTTGACAAAGTGAGATATTTAAATACTTTAAAATAAGTTTAAAAATAAAAGGTTCAAAAATGTTCTTGCTTTTTGTAATCTTAAGAGGCTAGAAAAATCTTTGATAGAGTAGAGAATATATAAAAGCTACCTTAACTTTTATTTTTGTCTTCTTATCCTAATCCTTTCATCCCAAGTATTTGCATAGAAACAGGTTGTCTGTGAAAGTTAAGATCAGTGGCTAATTTGGTTTCAAAGCTCTCATATGATGTAATCATAGACAAAAATCATTTTTCATTAAGAACTTGTTAAATAGTTTTTGTAGTATTTTAATTATATTCCTGAATCAAAGAAATTTGTAAAGATAGAAGTTAGAGGGATAAAAGTTAAGAGTATAATTCATCAATATGAAAGAAAGTTTCTTTTTAGTTAAGACTCAGTAAATGTGTATAACTACTGCCCTCTTGGGTTGATATAAAGCACGTTATTGAAAAATAATTTGTATTGAGATTTATCTTTCTTCTTTCAAAGGTGTTAAAATCATCACACAACAAGTTCAACCAAGTAAAATCTTACCCAAACCAGTGACAGCAACTCTGCCTACCAGTAGCAATTCCCCTATTATGGTGGTTAGCAGTAATGGTGCAATTATGACAACTAAACTGGTAACCACTCCTACTGGTAAGTTATCTTGAGCATCAGTCCATTCATTCATCATACTCACTGAGTAATTTCTCTGACCCAGTAATTTGCTTGACATTGGGAATATAGAAATTCAGGAGACAATTCTTCAAAGAGGCCTCTCTTGACTCTTCCCTCCTTCCAACTCGAATTAGCTCTCTACTGTTGTCATGGTCCTCTTCTTTTCCTTGTAACACATACTACAATTTCTAATTACTTAGGTACTTTTTTGTCAGCTTGTTTGATGTTAATTACTTTATTAGCTCATGAGCTCCACGAGGATAAGGGACCGTGTCTGAGTTGTTCACCACATGTACGTAGAGCTGATCTATACGTAGGCATTCAGTCAGGATTTGTTGAGTGAATGAAAACACAGTCCCAGCCCAAGAGAATCTCACACTGACGAGGCTGAGAATCTTTGTTACAGTATTGTATGGTAAGTGTTAGTCTGACTGAGAGAAGCATTGGATGCCATTTTATCCATTTATGAGAGCATCCAGACTATGGCCCAAGGAAGTGACAGTATAGAACAATTGAAATAGTACCATCGTTTGTGACTTTGACCAGTTTAATTCCTCTCAGTCTTTTCCGTTGTGTATTTCTGTTATCATAATACCTTTACTAAATCTGGTATGTTAAGTCCCCAGGAGAGTGCTTTACTAGCCATTACTATAATAGCCATTACTATAAATTAATGTTAGAATTAGTATTATCCATTGCTGTTATTTTAAATTTGTATAACTCTTACCAGACTCTTTGAAGAGGGCCAAATTTAGATGATGAGATGAGATTATTGGATGGCATCACTGACTCAATGGACATGAGTTTGAGCAAACTCCAGGAGATAGTGAAGGACAGGAAAACCTGGCATACTGTGGTCCATGGGGTCACAAAAAGTCGGACATGACTTAACAACTGAACAACAGATGTAGATTATAGAATCTGAAGAGTGTAAAATGATTCCTTTCTCAAGTTTATAAACTATCACCTGTTGGCCATTATGTAAAAGTGTGTATAAACATTACCCTGAATCTCCCTTAAGCTTTAATGTCTCCATTTTCAGAGACAAAACAGAGACTTATGTTAAGCAGCATCACACAGCCACATAGTCTATAAAAGACAGGACTGGAATTTGAATCCAGGTCTATTTGACTCCCAAAACTTTTTTTGAAAAGATTGTTATAAAATATAGATAACATGAAATTTATCATTTTCACCATTTTTAAGTGTACAGTTGATTGGCATTAAGTACATTAATGTTGTTTTGTAGCCATGAAAACCATCTAGCTCCAAAACATTTTTGTCTTCCCAAACTGAAACTGCCCATTAAACAGTAACTCTCCATTCCTACCTTCTTCCAATCCCTGACAACTGCCATTCTACAATACTTAATCTTCTTGCAAAGCCTATGCTTTAAAAACAGTTTTTCTTTTATTGACTCTATCATTCTTCACCCAAAACTTTTCTCCATTTTGTACAAAGATGTGATTCCTCATATTAGGGAAAGGTAGTGAAAAATAATCTATGCTTATGTATCTATATTAAAATAAATGTTTATACAAATTTTAAAACAACAGCTAAAGTTGAAATATTTTCCAGTTATAGTTAATTCAAGCTATTTATCTTCATAGCATGTTTATTTTGTACTAGATTTATTTTTCTGATTTAGATGTATGTTTATAATCAGTTTAAACTAATTCTACTTAATCTTCCTCTGCTTCTTACTTTTTTGGGGTAGTGATTGTATTTTAAAATGGTAAATACTAACTGGATAAAACCAATTTTAGGGGGGTTTTGAAAATGATTATTACAGTGACTTCTGAACTTAATTATGAAAAAAATGTTTTCAGTTGAAGAAGGTGTTACCTGAATTATCTTCTTTCTCCCCAAAACTAACTGTTCTTAGGAACAGTTTTAGAAACTTAGGAATAGTGTTTCTGAGTTACCAGATGTGTGAGACGCTATAAAAGGCTAATCTGGTTAATTTTTAGTTCCTGTATGGGGGAAGGAAAAAGCCCTAAAAGTAGTGGGGAAGAGTGTAAAATCTTTTTGAGAGATATGAAGAAAAATATTCTAACAGGTCAGTTAAAGTTGAGGAAATATGTAAATAGTGAATTTTCTCAGTAAAAAAATATTCCTGGCAACTCTTGGCAGCTACAGCTTTAATCTCTAGTAAAATGATGGAATAACTCTTTAATGATGGAAATGTATTTAGAGGGTAGCAGAGTACAAAACAGTAAAAGTTTATAAAATTTTAGGCAAACAATATACTGCCTTATTTGCTGAGTGCTGACATTGGATTTGGCACTGAGAGCATAAAACAGATGCAGAGACCTTGAAATCTATAACAGAAATATCTAAAATGCTCTGGCAGGAAAGATAATTAAATTTAAGTTTCTTTTGGCACCAAGCTAGTGGAAGAAGGGTAGTGGAAGAAGGGAACAGAGTTAGTTATACTTTTTCTTGGGGTTAGTAATTTGATGCAACACATCACAAAACTTTATGTGTAAAGTTAATTCAAATTGAGTTGGCTGTAGTTCTTGCTATGTGCATTGAAAACTGGCTGTAAATTGTTACTTAATGGCTTGACACCTTGAAATTCCATTTTCAAGTTAAAGCAATGTAGATTACATTGAGTTACAGTTAAACTGTATAAATTGTCATTCTTCTAAAAGTGATGACAAGTTTTTTTCTTGGCTTCTCCCTTTTTATAGGCACACAGGCGACCTATACTCGGCCAACAGTGAGCCCATCTATAGGTCGGATGGCTGCAACCCCTGGAGCTGCGACCTACGTGAAAACTACCAGTGGTAGCATTATTACAGTAGTACCCAAATCGTTAGCTACCTTGGGGGGCAAGATAATTAGCAGTAATATAGTTTCTGGTAGGTATATCTGAAATATGTTAAAGGTATAGGTGACCAATAAGAGGAAAAACATTTCACTGTCAAAGGATACTGTTTGATCTCAGTTTTCTGCTTAGAAATCTAGAACTTTGTTTTTAGTCCTTATGTTTAGTGATTAAGTATAGTTTTTTAGTTCCAGTATAAAATCTTTACATGTTAAAAGTTTTAAAATAGAACATTTAGTTGCTTTTAATCAGAATGAAAGGATTGTAGTTTATATTTGCATAGAGATGTTTCATTTATAAAATATTGGCCCATCTATCAATTCATTTCTACCTCAAAACTCTGAAATAGTTGGTATCATCGCCAGTTTATAGGTATAGATGTGTTTTACATTTCAAAAGATGAACTTGACCTGTCCAAAGCCACATAAACTAGACAGTGAAAGAACCAGTATTTATTTGTCTAAATATGTTTGTGGGATCATAATCTCAATGACTAACTAGTATTTATTTGTTTACATATGTTTGTGGGATCATAATCTCCTAGTTCAATTACTAATGTCACTTTAGCTTTTTAAAAATAAAAATACTTGAATATTTTTCTTTTCTTTTCACCATTTATAATGGCTTTTTACTTTTTAAAAATATTTAACTCAGATAATGAAAGCTAATATTTATTGGTATTTTAGAACCTTACCTGGTTTTTAATGGCTCATTTATTCCTGCAGTATTTGAGTTGTGTTCCCTGAAGTGGAATGTTAACATGGTATCTATTTTCACTGAATATTGTTTTTTAATTAAAATGATGTGAATCATCTCTGACCAGGCAAGCCCTGTGGACTTTTACTGTCTACCATTTTTGTAGACTAGCCATATTTTGTATGCCCCCAGTGAACTGTTCTGACATTTTAAAGTGAAGGAATTGAAGTTCCTGGCGGTAATATGATGTTGCTGATAACTCGAGGAGTGAAAAAAAACAAGGCAGGTTGTGGTATTGGCATAAAGCTCTATATATAAAGCTGCTAACTTTGGCTCTACTTTTTAAGTGTAAGTGAGAAACTTTGATGTTTGCCAAACTAAGGAGGGTGAAACCAGTAGGGAAAGAATCATCATAGTCCAGCTTTTAAAAGGATATTTTAAATAACACAGTTAAAACTCAGATTGTAATTTATTACCTGACAATATCTTTAAATAGTATAGAGCACACACTTAAAACATTTTTCAAAAAGTAATCATGTTTTTTACTAGTGTATAACTTTTTATGACCATAGGGTATTTCTTTACTTAGGTATAAGTTCTTAATACCATATAGCTTGAAGGAATGTCATGAAGCCTCTTGTTTTCAAACCTTAGCTGCTTTGTGTGAGGTTAGAGCAGTATACACAAGCACATTTTCCTAGAAGCAAAGAGGCAGTGAGGTATACCTTACACTTGTAAACATATCATCTACCTTTGTTCTAAAATATAAAGTAACTGGTGGTTAGTTGCTATTTCAGGTGTATAGATATGTAGAGGAAGAGTTAACTTTTTCAGCACTGTAGGATGTAATGGACTCACAGTTGAAATAGCTTTATTCATTGCGTGGAGCTCGTTTTGCCTCTGCCTCTACTTCACTATTTGACACTTTCATTCTAAAGAACTTCTCTCATTTCTGAGTACTTTAAACTAGTCCTTATGTTACTTGTCAGTGTTTCTTATTATATTCTCGTTCCATGATACTGGGATTATTGGTCAGTTTTTAAATTTTCAATCCCTGTCTTTTCACAGTAAACCAGTAAGCCAGGTTGAATGAATTTAGACAGTTTTCTACCTTCATCTGTGATCAGATGCTGGATGCTAGAGTCAATGTCCTCACTACCCCCACAACAAAAAAGAAATGCTTTTCTTAAAATACACTCATGCATCCGGCTTTAAGAATAGAAGGCTTTTTAAAAAAATAATACTTTTATGTTTATTGTGGGAAATTTGGAAAATACAGAAAGGTGTACAAAGAAAACTAAAAACCTATAATTTTTGCCCTCTAGAGAAATAATCTGTGTATATTTCTGTTTATTCCTTTTTCTATTTAATTTATGTATAAATGTTTTTGTGCATATATGTATATTTTAAAAATTAAATTTAGATCTATATAATCAGTTTTAATCTTTTTTCATATAATAATATCATTTTCTCATTCCATTAAATGTATTTTGATACCTCACCCCAGATTAATGACTATACAATATTCTCTCCTGTAATGCACCATAATTTAACTGTTTATTCACTGCTGAATGTTTTAGGTTACTTAACAATTTTTTTCTCATTGATAATCCTATGAAGAATATTATTATACATAAATTATTATATGAAATTCTTATTTCCTTTGTTTAATGTCCTAGAAGGCAAATTCATGCTTCCAAAGTACTTTTGGAATGATCAAGTTTTTATTTTTATAGAATAAGCAGTTAAGTTGAAGGCATGACTGTTATTACAGTTATTTCATTTATGCAGTCAAATATTTACTTATATGTGTGTGTGTATATATATATACATATATAGAATTATCAGATACGTAAGTCTGTTGGTGAGCTTTGTTGAAAGTTGGCTGAAAAATCATGTCAATTTTATGCAGAAGATGGATCCTTTAGAAGTAAACTCATTATCTTGAATCTAAGGGCTTTATGAGAACCTGTGACAATGGCAGGACTTGATTTTGATTCCCCGTATCTTTAGTACGATGTCCAGGCAAGGGGCTAGTGTTTGTATGTATCTGTTCATTCGTTCATTCATTTGTTTATTCTTTGAGCAGAGTAACATACAAACAATTACCCTCAAAACCAAAATTGTCAGAGTGATTTAAGAATCAGTGAATAATAAAATCTAGGAGTTATTTTGTGTTCTTTAAGCCTACGTTCCATAATGCTCAAAGTTTTACAGGCGTCTTATTTTTGAATAGGAATCTCTGGAATGCGTCAGTGTCATAACCTATGATCCAAATGTGATTCACAGTTACTTGCACCTATTGTATTTTGACTCTTTATAAGTAAGGACTGTGTGTCTAGGTGAGTTCTCTAATATGTTATGAGCTAGATGTGGGATTGGGTGCTGTGATACACAGTGATGTACACAAGGGACATTCTGTACCCTACAGAGTGCTAAGCCAGTGAACTTCATACATTCTCTTGTAACATGAGAACTATAAGCTGAATTCTATGAAAGTATAGCGGAAGACTTTTTTTTTTTTAAATGAGTAATACTTCTTACTTCAATATAATAGATATCACCTGAGATACAAAAATACTATTAGAATTTTAAGTTTTTATAATTTGATAGTTCTAGTTATAAATCGTATTCTATCTTAATATAATGCTGTACTTGCTTTTCCTTATGTTATACCTTTATCTTTTCCAACACACTGCCTTCCCATTTTGTTAAGCTAGTGAACTTGGTTTGTAGCTGTCTCACAAACTGACACACCTGTAATAGAAGGGATTTGATATTTTCATAGTTATAAAGATAAGTTTTGTAAAAAATGTGACCCTTACCCTTATACTTTGCTATAAGGTTAAAGCTTGGTTTACATTTCCTTGAGCTAGTATTTAATGCTTACTTTCTAAAAACACTTTTTTATTAACCAAATATTTGATGAGGGAGCATTGCCAGAGAAGGCATCATAGTCAATCACATGAGGAATTGGAGTTAATAAGAGTTAAAGTTGATACAAGTAAATAATAGGCAGCTTGGTTTTTGTGGCTTTTAACAGCTTACTATTCACAGACCACAGATACTGGAAAAAATATTTGTGAGACTGGCCCATGGACAAAAGTGCTTTTTTATGTAAGCTGAGCATGTTACCTCAGACTGATGAGGCATTAGATAATGGCAAGTGTATTATATTGTAACAAGATTGCCAAAAACTGACACATAACTAGAACATTCTTATTCTTATCAATCTTATTTCTGAAACTAGTAGAGAATGCTAAGGTTTCCCAGTAGAAAATAATAAAATTTTAATTTTTTTTCTCAAAAGTATATTAATCAGTCCTGTATATAATGTGTATCCATTCTGTGCTTAGTCATTTGATAAATGATATGCAAGCCTGTAGAAGAAAAATATGATTTGCCTGTTTGCATAGCCAGAGGAAATTATAGCTGTAAAGGGTGCATTGGGTCTAGTATGCTCAAGAATTGATGTGGAAATCAGCACTCTGAAGAAGAGATATATATTGGGTAATCCTGAAAATTAGAGTCTGATGGAACCTGAAGGGCTAAGCTGAAGAGTTTGGTCTTTGGTGGTAGATAATAGGAAGCCATAATAAAAGAAATTACTTGTTAAACTATAGAGTTTATGGTGTACATTGTGCAGTGGGAACAAATAAGATCAAATTATAAAGGATTTTGAAACCCAAGAAGGGAAATTGAAACTAAATACAGTGAGGATTTAGAAGGTTTTTGACCAGTTTCACATGTTGTTGGTTCATGGCATGATGAAATGAGGTGGTTTTTTTTTTTTTTTTAAGAATGGTTGCTATGGCAGGATACATCAGAGCTATTTGCATGACAGAGAAGCTTGAAATAGGGAGAAGATACCAGAAAGCAAGAGAGATGTGGGCCTGTCTGTTGAGCTGACATTGATAACATTTTGAAAGAAGACATTTGTTATGACAAATTTAGTTCATTCATATACTCATTGAATGATAACTTGAGTAATTGCAATACGGTATGTGCTAAACACTGAGGAGTCAGTGGTATAAAAAAATACAGTTGGAGTTAAGGGGCTTCATCTTGTTAGAGGATACAGAGTGAAGATAAGGCAAGAATCAAAGATTTGTACCAGGATTTCCAATTTGAACAATTAGAAGAATATAGGGTATGAATATGATAGGAAGATAAATTTGACAGAAGAGAAACATATTGTGGAAGGATGTGTGGGAGAGGGTAAGATACTAATATATTTGGATCAGTAGATATAAATCAATTATATAGATCTTAATTGAAAATATAAATTTATATATTTAAGTATATAAATTAGGGTTTCATCGTCAGACTTTTTAGAGTGCTGCAAATTATAAGAGTACATGTTTCATCTGACTTGGTCTGGGACTAGTGTTTATTTTCTTTTTATTCTCATAAAAATAAATTACATTTCTTTTTCATAAATTTTGTCTACAGTCTAGTGTTATATGATAATTTTGATATACATTTACCCTTTTTTATGTTATTTTTTGGAAGTGTTTTCCTGTCATACTAGTCACACAGGTAATACTAATGAGTTTGGGAGAAATATTTGTCATGAAATAGTCTTAATTTGTTCCAGTTAACTAGTCAGAAGAAGAATATCAATAGGGAAGCAGATGGTGATATATTTAGATTCTGAGTTGTTATGTAGGTCTTCAGATTCCAAAAAGATGAATGCTGTAAGAATCAATTCTTAATATTCTTTTGTTCTAGGACAACTTGTAATTTATTATTCCAAGGCCTTCATGTTCATCCTCATGACAGCTTTGACATCATCTGGGGTGACACGGACTACATGTATTTAATTGTGTACAACATAAATAGAAATAACCAAATATCACTAGTCCTTAACTCAGGCCTCCTTTTCTTCCCCCTTCTCTAAGGAACGACTACCAAAATCACTACAATCCCTATGACTTCCAAGCCCAATGTGATTGTTGTGCAAAAGACTACAGGAAAAGGAACCACCATTCAAGGCCTCCCCGGCAAAAATGTTGTCACAACGTTGCTAAATGCTGGAGTAAGTAAGAGCTTGAACTACAGACTCAGCAGTCCACTAAGGATTTTAAAGACCAGCTATATAAATATTTGTCTAAGGACTTTAGAACCCACAATGGCTAGAATGGCTTGATTTACTCCTACTGTGATGTAAAAAACACCACCTACTGATGCTATTTTTTACAGTAATTTCTAAAACATGTTGCTCATGGCTGTGTTGCTTATGACTATGATTTCAGTCTTAGCTTGGTTCAGATGGAAGATTCTACCAGCTTAATTCAGAGGGAACTCCATCAGTGGACAGTTTTATTCCTGCTTATGACCAGTAGATACCAGTCTAGTATTGGACATAGGCTAGGCAAAGAGAAATATTTGGTGCTAAGACTAAATTAATGATAAGGATTTGTTATTTTCTCTTTTACTTCTCTGAGCTAGTGGGAAAAAATGTCAAGTAAATTAAAGATGCATTTATAGTTCTGAAGGCAGTTGTTACAGGGTTAAGAGATTTGAAGTTGGCCAAACCTAGGCTTTGTCTCTGAGTATCATAGGTGTTTGGCTAACTTATTCAACTTCTCTCATCCATAATTTCCTCATTTGTACATTGGGGATGATGATCTCTACCAGGGAGTTTGTTGAGTAATGAGTAACTAACTGGTAACTGTTTTAAAAGTGCTTAAAACAGTACCTGGCACATAAGTCCTCAATAAATTGTTTTTTCTTACTGTTATTATTCTTTGTACTTAACTGTAGAGGTTTGGTAATCTCTACTTTGTTAAAAAAAGAATACTATGCTTCATTGTAGTTGATCTCTAGTGGCTTCCTTGGCATCGTAGTCTTTACAGTGCTGGTGGGTGTCTACTATTAGATTTTTTCATCATGTAGGAAAGCGTAGATTGTTCCTAGCTCAGTTCACATAGTAAGCCAAAACTAAAGCCAGGATTAGAATATAGATTTTCAGAAATTTCATGGTTTGTAATTTCATGGAACTTAATATTAAAAGAGAGGGTTACCATGTACTCTAGGTGCTATGGTCATATAGGTATAAAAATAGTATATGTGAGTACTAGCTGCCATATATATCTAATAGCAAAAAGTTTGATTCAAGAAATGATAGTCAAACAAGAAGATCAGGGTATAAGACCATCCCCTTCACCACATACGTACACGCACCTATACTCATAACTTGCTTACTTGTACATGTACACACACACACCTGTGCATGTATGCACACACACAACCAGAAGAGCTTTTTCAAAAAAGAAGCCTGCTAGTTTGTTTTGAATGGGTCTTTATAATTTTACTTGGACAGGGCCCATTGAGCTTCTTAATAAAAGGCCACACCCACTTGCAAACTAGCAGCTCTTGGCAAATGATTATAGAGCTCTTTCCAGAGATGCTGCCGTGAAGGGTATGTTAAGTATTAAAATAAGTAATCACATGGTTGGCAGACACTCCATGTTTTCCTTAGATTATTGTAGCAGATATTTAAACTTGTGAAGTTTGTAATCATTTAACCTAAATTCACAAAGTAATTACCTTTTTGCCAGTTCACCTAGGTGTTTTGTTTTTACTGGCTGCTAAATTTCAGTGGCCACACATTTAGGTGATGGTGACTGAAAAGAAAAACTGATTAAGGTGAAAAAATTTTAGATATTTTCCTTTTTAATTTTATGGATTTTAATTTTTAAAATTTTTGTACTTTAGTAAAATGACTGTATTTGAATTTAATTTGTTAAGCTCAAGTGTTGATTCCATAAATGATCAGAAAATAGTACTTAAAAATAAAGCAGATGAAAATGTAGAAAATGGTGAAAAGTTAATAGGCTAAAGTGATATTAGTAACATGTTAATGTGGGGAATGTCCTAAGTTTTTTCTTTGTATTTTCCAGTGTAACTTCAGAAAAAATGTTAATATCACTGCTGATTACATTTCTTGCCCATACCATTTCACATAGACATTGTGCTATATAGCCTTATAACTTCATACTTGGGAAACCTAGTTTATTTTGTATGTGAACATTTAGCTGTTGGTAGAATGCACAGTAATTTTATTACACATATGTTTATTTCATATAAACTGTCACATAAAGAAGAATATTGGGGGAGCATGACCTGTAGTTCCAACACTTAGAGATAACATTTTAGTATATACTCTGTAATTTTTGACTCTTAGTATATACATTCTGTGAATGACAGAGAATACTAAGTATTCTTAAATAAGGTAATTTTAAAAATTCACTCACCAAGAAATATTTACTGCCTTCTTTGGACAGAAGGTTGGTCAGATGACTTCTAAGATCATTTCAACTAGGTCTAACATTTTTGATGGCCTGGAAGCTTATACTTTGTTGCACAGTTTGCAACCCTTTCCCCATCATCCTGGTAAAACTTTTCTATGCTTTTTCAGTAAAAGGAGTTTTTTTTTTCCCATTTAAATGTATGTAAATCTCATGTATTTACTGACTTCAATTTAGGGAGAAAAGACTATTCAGACGGTGCCAACAGGAGCAAAGCCAGCTATTATCACTGCTACAAGACCCATCACCAAAATGATTGTAACTCAGCCAAAAGGTATAGGTTCCACAGTTCAACCAGCAGCTAAAATCATCCCAACAAAAATTGTTTATGGGCAGCAAGGGAAAACACAGGTATGCTAAGATACGGTGATTTTTCTTGACTCTGGTATATTTCAAATTCCTAAAATTCCAAGGTAGAAATCTGAACAAAAAGATGAGTAACATTTAAAGAATCAGATTATTAAAAGTTATGATTGAGTGTTTATAACCATCTGTTTTCAAAACCTGTGTTTCTCTTTTCAGTACTTAAAAAAAATCAAATATTTGTGTCATGTTATGAGCAAAAGTTAGACAATAGAATCCCCTTGGAGTAAAATTTGCTGAAGGTGTGTGTTGTTATTTGAGAAGTAGTTGGTTGACAGAGGATAGTAGTTATTCATAATCTGTCAAAGAATATTTTTGTAAGCTTATATGACCTTTGAAAGCACATGAGATATTTACTTATAAATTTTATTTCCTTGAAACCTAAATAATGGAGAAAGTAGAGGTCTGTTCATTTTTCAACCAGTAAATGATAAGGGAGCTTTTCTAGAAATTTATATGGGAAATTGAGGCTCAGGATTTAATCTTGTGTTGCTGGGCTACTGTTTATTTTGCAGGTACTTTACTTTCTTGAGAATATCAAAGGAAATGATGTCAGCTTTGGTTGAAAAATGCTATTTTAGAATTTTTGTAAAAGATAATAATTTATCTATAAACGAATAGTTTGTCTTTAGAGTGAGTTCCCTCAATATTATAGCCAAATAGTTTATATATCAAAACCATTAGTTTTGTGATTTTTCTAATAAGGTCAAATTGCTTTAAATTTCAGTGGTAACAGTAACATTTGCTCCATCATCTTTGTCATAGCCCATGTTTTCATTCTTGAATTTTTGGAAATGGGTGACTTAATAGAGTCTGAAAGATTTAGATTCTTATAAATGGAGAATTAAAAAATAATTGTGGTGAAGTATCATTTTCATTCCATGTACCCCATTGAAGTTAACTCCTGGGGTCCACACTTTGAATTGAATGGTTCAGTGTGAAACTTTCTTCCCATTTCACTTGTTCTACTGTCTGCAGTTTTTACCTTTGCCAAGGTTGATCTGTCACATGTTCCTTATTGACCATAGCAGTTGTCTGAATTGTGGCTCAGCAGTAAAGAATCTGCCTGCAATGCAGGAGACGCAGGTTCAATCCCTGGGTGGGGAAGATCCGCTGGAGGAGGGACTGGCAACCCACTCCAGTATTGTTGCCTGGAGATTCCCATGGAGAGAGGAGCCTGGTGGGCTACAGTCCATAGGGTCACAAAGAGTCGGAAATGACTGAGCATGCATACACACCCAGTTGTCTAAATTAGTGTTCCTTTGGAGATTTCCTAAAAGATGACTTAGGTCCTAAGCAAGATTACTTTGTGCAGGTGTGTTAATTAAGAATTTCATTTGGTTTCCAAAAAGAAACCTGAAGAACAGTGGCTTAAACAAATTAGGGTTTTATTTTTATTATGTTGATAAATATTTAGAGGAAGGAAATCCTGGACTGTTATTGTGACTCAGAAATTCTCCTGGGAGATCTGAGGAAATCTTTCCTCTTATGCTGACTATGTATAGTATACATAAATACTTAAATTCTATCTCACACACACACACACACTCTTCCTGGGAGATCTAAGGAAATCTTTCCTCTTATGCTAACTATGTATGGTATACATAAATACTTAAATTCTATCACACACACACACACACACACACACACACACACACCCACCCACCCA
>SJYA01002100.1:611806-670336 GCA_006410615.1 Neotragus moschatus | reverse complement strand
CTGGGAATCTAGGCTCTTTGTTTCTTTATGTTCTGCCGTCCTTAGCTTGTGGCTATCATTCTACTATATAACTGCAGATTGTAAAATGACTCCTGAAGTTGTTATAGGCAAGAAAAAACAAGGCAAAGGCTCTTGTCAGGATTGTAGCTATTGTAGCATGAAATGTATATGTGGCCTGGTATTATTGATTCATAGATTGAATTTGTCTATGATGATCAATGCTGTGCCCAAAGTATAATAAATGGACAGAGTACTGTTTTCCATGTCAGGAAAATATTTGTTTTATTATGATCTAGAAGTTAAACATATTTTAAATGCTCAAAAATTTATGCTGGTTGTATTTCCACTTGTCTTCTAGGTTCTTATTAAACCCAAACCAGTGACATTTCAGGCCACAGTTGTTAGTGAACAAACAAGGCAACTGGTCACAGAAACATTACAACAAGCATCCAGGGTGGCAGAGGCTGGTAATTCATCTATTCAAGAAGGAAAGGAAGAACCACAGAGTTATACAGATAGTAGTTCCTCTTCTACAGAGTCCTCCCAAAGTTCCCAAGGTAAGTCCCATTTTACTTCTGATTTATATAACTATTGCCGAGATAATGCCCTAGTTCTAAAATAGTTGAATCTAAGGATTCGAAACATGTGTACCTTGACTTGTCAGTTCTTTTGATTTTATTGTCTTTTGTTTGATGTGAGCAGACATTTTTGTTTTTGGTAAGGCTTACCATTCTTTCTTGCCCGGCATATGTTCATCAAATAATTCATAAACTAGGTGATGATTTTGGCAGATAGGTATTATCAAGCTGGATAGAGCTGTGATTCCTTTTGTTTGCTTTGAGTAAGTAGAAGTGTGCAAGAAAGTGAGTGTACCTTTTGAAATGATTTTTGCTGAACCTTGAGAAAGGATCATGGTGGCCAGAGATGGGCCTATAAGTGGGCTGTATGTGGATGTTCATACATTGCAGTTTGCATGGAATAAGTCTTAGTTTATTTCTGTTCTAGAATAATAATAGCATTCTCTTTCACTCGCATAGGTGTTCCAGTTTAGAAGATAGTTGTGTGGTTGTCCTAATTATAAGGAAGGTGATATGAAGCCAGGCTCCATAGTAGGGAAACTAGTTACAGTTAGTGCTATTTTACTTATGTTGTTCTAGGGAGTCACTTGGAGAAGGCAGTGGCACCCCACTCTATCCCTCTTGCCTGGAGAATCCCATGGACGGAGGAGCCTGGGGGGCTGCAGTCCATGGGGTCGCAAAGAGTCAGACTCGACTGAGCGACTTCACTTTCACGCATTGGAGAAGGAAATGGCAACCCACTCCAGTGTTCTTGCCTGGAGAATCCCAGGGACAGTGGAGCTTGGTGGGCTGCTGTCTGTGGGGTCGCACAGAGTCGGACATGGCTGAAGCGACTTAGCAGCAGCAGCAGCAGCAGCAGGGAGTCACTTGAAATAAACTCAATGATCATAAGCTTTTGAGATTTTCTACAAATCTAGTACCTGTGTCTGTCAGTTACCTTAACCACCCATATTGATCATAAACTTTGACACTTTGTGCAAATCTAGACACTGATGCTGGGAAAGATTGAGGACAAGAGGAGAAGTGGGTGACAGAGGATGAGATGGTTGGATGACATCACTGACTAAATGGACATGAATTTGAACGAACTGAGGGAGATAGTGAAGGACAGGGAGGCCTGGCATGCTGCAGTTCATGGAGTTGCAAAGAGGTGGACATGATTGAGCAACTGAACAACAACAAATCTAGTGCCCGTGTGTGTCAGTTACCTTAACTACCCAGGCAGTATATTTATGTCTGTACTTATAAGTGCTGATCTATTGAAACAGAACTGTTTATCTTTCTTTGATCATTCCTCACTCAGTTTCCTCTCTTCACGTCCACGTTATTCTCTCTGGAATGCTTTCTTAGCACCTTCACTTTTTCAATACAGTTTCTTCATATTGTACAGGCATTATTATTTTAACTCTTTAGTGGAATCATCCCAGATTAGTCTTACTAATGGTTCATATTGCTAATTATCCCATTAATTCAATTTGAACATTTATTTTAAAATTTATACTATGTAGTAAGCTTTATGAGAAAGCTTCATGAAGGAGGTAGCATTTGAAATGGTCTTTGGAAACTCACTGATAAAAAAATAAATTAAAATATTGATTTTAGCAAACAGTATGGCTCTCATTTTAGAAAATGGGTAATTTTCTTCAGCATATTATCAGTAATAGTAATATTTTCTGAATCAATTTACTAAGGTTTAATTTATCTTTCTATATTGGTTATGAATCAGTTTATGTCTGGTTACAGTGGGATGATATTTACTCTATTTCTTTTAGACTTACTGATTTGATGTGTATAGATTCTATTCTTAAACTAACAATAAGATTCTTTTTTCCTGTTTTATTTTTAAGTCTGTACTTATTTGAATAATTCCAGCTTTTTTTTCCTGTGAGAAATATTTTCATAAAAGGCAGGTAAAATGTTTAGATTATGAATTGGTGCTGAAATGGGAACCTGAACAGTAAATTATATATACACACTCTCAGGTTACCTTTGAAATTGCTGGTTTTTCCTAAGGGAGCTATAAGCCAGTCATTACTTCCCTAACATGCCATTTTATTAGGGAGCCTTTAGTTTTCATTCTAAGAAAGGGACAAAAGTTTGACTATTTTTGGAAGTGATTGAGTGTAAATTTCTTCCTCTTTGGTCTGTTATTATATGTGACATCATTTATTTTTACTTTTGTTATTTATCTTTCATTCATATTACTTCTTTTAAAAATATTTTATTATACAGAAAAAAAAATCACCAAAGAGGAATATCTAATATAGCTAATTATAAAGCCAGTTTTAAAAAATGTTTATTTATTTGCTTTTTATTTGGCTGTGCTAGGTCTCAGTTGTGTCATGCAGAATATTTGTTGTGCTGCACAACTCTCTAGTTGTGGCACACAGGCTCCAGAGCGTGTGGGCTCAGTAGTTGTGACATGCAGGTTTAGTTGCTCCACAGCATGTGGGATCATAGTTTCCCGAGAACTACTAGTGATCAAACCCACATCCCCTGCCTTGCAAGGGGGCTTCTTAACTACTGGGCCACCAGGGAGGTCCCTGAAGCCAATTTTTATAATCTTCACTTACTCCTCTCCCCATTTCACTGTATGGTTTCTTAGTACATTCTCCAAAGACAAGGGACTACATATGCTGTGGGAATATATATGCTGTGTTATAAGAGAAAGGGATAAAGGTTTTGCTAAGTCTAAGACTCAAGTTTGGTTTTCATACCTACTGGGAATACAAGCACTATATAACAGTCCTTTTTTTTTTCGTTATATTATTTTTGTAGTTTTTAGCCCACCTCTGTTTAGTACTTTTAATGTAATTTCAAATTTATAAAAAGTTACAGGAATAAAAAGAACTTCAGTGTGTAGTCTTTTACTAGATTGACCACTTACTTATATTTTGCCCTGTTTACTTTGTTGTTGATTCTCTTTCTGTTCTGCCTCCTGTGTGTTTATAATTTTTGAAATTTTTAACCATTTGAGAACAAGTTGCTGATGTCATGCCCTTTTCTCTAAATACTTACATTTGTTGGCTTATATTTCTTAAGGGTTAGTCTCTTCATAACTAAAATACAGTTATCAAAATCACGATTTAAAGTTTTAGTTCTATAATCTACAATCCATTCAGATGTCATCAACTGTCAATCATGGTCTTTGTAGTTTTGCCACTACAGCAACCTACCGCCACCACCAGTCCACAGTCCACATCAGTATTATGCATTACATTTAGTTGCATTGTCTGATGTTTCTCATTTGATTCAGCATGAATTCCACAGATGTGGTGTATTCTTAGCTTTATCTTATCAGAAGGCACTGATGCCAGTTTGTCCCAATATTGATGATGTTAATGTTGATCTCTTGGTTAATGCCTTCCTGTTGTGTTTTTTTTTTTTTTTTTTGCATTATGAAATTACCATATGGCCCTTTGAGATTAATGGTAATATATGGGGAGATGGTTTGAAACTATATAAATATCGTTTCCCTCACCTTTATCTACTAGTTTTAGGCATCCAGTCATAATTTTCTAAAGTCTATTATTTGTTACCTAGTTGATAGGTGGCATTCTACCGTAAGAATAGATTGACTTTTCTTGACTTGATATCCTTTTTCTAGTGACTTCCTTTATACAAGTCTTAGAATAAAGATGTCTTTTTATGCCAAAAGATTCCTTGATTCTATTTATGGTTTCTAAACTTTCCACCATTCCTTGCCTGAAAGGAGAAGCAGTTTAGGCCTTATACATTATTTTTGAACTGTCTTCTCACAGGCTAGAATAGAGACCTTCATCTTTACCTTGTTATGGCACTTTCCTTAATCACTCTGGGAGGGTTCATTACTCCTTCTATACTAGGCTTCCAAAATTGCTTTGTCCTACCAGCTAGTTTATCATTGATCATTTTATTTTGTACTTATTCTGTTTGTTTAATATAATTATTTTCTCTTCCACTAGGCTACTAACTTCTTAGAGGCAAGCATCATATTCATCTCTGTATATTTAGTATTTAGTGAAGAGGTGAACTAGCTCTAAGGAGACTCAGTAAAAGTTTCTCTGAATGAACAAACAAAACAGCAGCTGTGGCACAGGGTTAAGCTTCAGCCTTATAAATTCATTTTTGTTTCCTGAGTCCAAAACATTTTTTCCTTTCTGGGGTTTCTCCTAACCTAGTGGGTGGGACTTTTAAGTTCTATACACCTGAAGTATTTCTACATACTGATAGACAGCTATATGACCAACTCTAATAGTTCAGGGTCATACTTGCCTAGGTCACTAAATGAAAATTGGGCCACATGCCTTCTACAACTCCTCAGCTTTCCTTCCTACTTGCCTCTTCTTTTTTTCTCTTTTTCACTTGGGAACAGGGTTATTGGGCTTATTGGGTCCCATATTTTTTTTTAAAGAAAGAAAAAAACATTAAAAGAAAAACTTTATTTCCAAAAAAGGTTGTAAGTAGACTAGCTAGAATACAAGATTATGTGAAGTACAGTGGAAGAGAAAAAGGAGACAAAACCAAGGGTAGTGATTTAAGATGGAACATGTATGAGGCAAATACGAAAATGCATCCTATAAAGACATTGTTTTAAGTAACTTGGTTTCTAGGATGATTTTTCCGGAAGCTTCATGATCTCAGCAGGTCATGGTGAGGGTAAGGAATGAATGAAGGTTAAGCAAAACATACCAATACTTACTGCAGAACTTTTCAGAGTCATTATGTGGTGATATATATTGTGAAAGATGAAGAGTGGCGTATATAATATAAAATGCCCCCCAACTTTTTTGAGCATGAAACTCTTCTTTTTCAAAACATCTTAAAGAACTAATGTTCTTTAAGGAACATTTGGGGGAAAGCTGTGTAAGCAGTGAAATACTGTGAAGGCCTTGTTTTTATGACAGTATTTCAAAGGGAAGATACCTATTACATCATAGAAAAGATACAGACATCTTGGGTTTAGTATAGAATAGATGGATTAGATGTGTGCAGCATCTGGGAATCATTTTTATGAAGAACAATAGGTGGAGACAGGACATTTATCATAGAGAAGAGAAGATGAAGATTGGGTTGGGTTGTGGGGGACATAGGAAGTGTTGTCAGTTATCTTAAGGACTGTGACATAGAAGAGGGAAAAGAATTGGTCTTTGATAGGTACATGGGCAGAACTAGAACCATTGAGTAGTAATCAGAAGACCTGTTTCCACTCCATACATGAAAATTTTCTAATTGTCATAACTGTGCAAAGATGAAAGGAAACTGCCTTGGAAAACAGTGAGTTCTCTAGTGCTAAATTCCTGGACTGGTGGTGGTGTTTTGAAGATTTTAATATAAGATCGATGATAGTATTAAACATACTTTTAGATTTTATTTTTTCTAGCTCAGAGGTCTCATGTGAAAGTTGAAAGAAGCTCAGTCGTGTCTGACTCTTTGCGATCCCTTGGACTAATATATAGTCCATGGAATTCTCCAGGCCAGAATGTTGGAATGGGTAGCCATTCCTTTCTCCAGGGGATCTTTCCAACCCAGGGATCAAACCCAGGTCACCCACATTGCAGGTGGATTCTTTACCAGCTGAGCTACCAGGGAAGCTGAGAGGTCTTATAATTCTATGCAAATATGATAGAAGCTTTTTATAGTAAAGACATAAGAGACTTTTCCACAGAGATGCCTGAATCTGCCTTTGGATATAACAGTATAGTGTATCTCTCTAGTACATAACATGTAGTATATGCCCAGTAAATATTTGTTAAATGACCTATGGGGAAAGATATCTGAGGGTCAGTAGGCCACCATCCCCAAGAGAGGTGGGGAAGTCTGGATGGATGCACACTGCATAATCAAATGGAACTGTTGTATCAGGCTGCTGCTGTCTCAGTCATTGCACTCTGACCTCAGCATCAGATTTGGTAGGCAGATTTATCTAGTCTAAGCGTGAACCAACAGTAGAGAGGAAAATCACTCAAGGAACGTTTTTCACGTTTAGGTTCACACTCACTCTGTGTCACAGCCGTGTGGTTGCTGCGTTCATGCTTTGTATGGTCAGCTGCACTTTTTGTGTATGGGCAAAAAGAGAAAACCAGTCGCCCCAGTCCCTATGGGGTGATGTTATGTGGGGTGGTGTGTCTGCTTAGGCGCTCCTTGTAGAAGTGTGCTTTCTTTCTCCAGTCTTGTTTTACCTTCTCCCTCTACCAATAAAGGTTTGCTTTCTTCTGGGTAGTTAATATGTGTATTTTACAGAGTTGGTTGCAAAGTCATTCTTTGCCTATAGGTCCTTGCATCTAACTAAGGAGTACTTAGAGCATTATGAGAGATTCTTGAAATTGAGAACTAAGTTTATATAAAATGAATGATTCCCTAATATAATCAGTTCTCTTTAAGTTTAATTTCTTATATATGCTCTTAGAATTAGTAAAGAAAAACTGCTATAGGCCTCACATGGCGTTTGATATTACTATATGATGATGTTCTTCAATCATCTAGATTTTTTTGAAAGTTTAATGGAAGTTGTACATCCCTGGTGTGGCATATAGTCTACCTAGTGTTTAGAGGATAAGGTAGGGAGAAGAAATACAGTTTTGTTTTTATGGCAAATAAAAATTCCAGATATTTTGTATATTGATTTTGTTTTGGGGGGAAGATAGGGGTTTTTTTGTTTTTGTTTTTGAAGAGTCATTCCTGCTGCTTCAACCTTTTCAAACAACTTTGTGGTTTTCAAAAATGTAAAATTCATAGAAGGGTGAACTTAAGTTGTACTCATTCTTGGTTTTGGGGCTGTATGAATTATTTTCTGTGATACTTTTACTGACCATTCCAATTCATAGTAGTCTTTTTCTTTCTATTATATAATTGCCCTGATCATTTGACTTTATCCCAGGATACAAAGCTACACACACACACACACACACATTTTATGTCTCCTCCATTAGAATCTAAACTTGGGAGTAGGAGTCATGCTTTTATAGCCTATGTAATTTCTATGTGGTATCTTGGACCAAGGAGTTTAGGAAGTTAACAATAGTGTAGTATACTATACTTAGACTAGTTATTCCATCTACTTATTCTGTAGCTGGAAAACTCAAATAATTTGTTGTTTGATTTTATGTGTCTAATATTTATATGCATACTTTTATAACATGAATACAATAAACTTTGAGTTGGTTAGGGCTATAATTTATTTTGAAACTAACAAAAAGGCTTAGAATTGAGAAAATTTTAGGCCACAACCAGAGCAACAACAACAAAAATAAAACATTTCTATTGTCCTTCATAGTTTATAAAGCTCTTTTACATATATTATTTCATTATATCCTCAGAAATCCTGTGAGGTAGAGAGGTAATTTTAGTGTTGCCGTTTTAGAAATAATGATACTAAGACCCAAAGAATCAACTTGCTGGTAATTGCTAGAGCTGGGATGTAACCTAAGACTTTGAATTCTGAATGTTATACGTGTCCTGTTATATCATGCTGCTTCTAGGTCATCTATCCATTTTTCTTGTCAGTGGACAGGATTTCCTTTCCGTAACTCCAGTAAGTGTTGACCGAATGCCCAGGTTGTAATACAGAACACATTTTTAGGTGCATTGGGGAAAATAAGACTCATACCGCATTTCGTTCTTATGGTACATGGACATACACCCACCTACAGAAATGCACACCTATTTATTATAGCAGTTATAACATTGAATTGTAATTTGTCTCTTTACATGTCTGTCTCTCCAACCAGATTGTGTGCTTCTTGAGCATCCTTTGATTATTCTGTGAGCTCCTTTATATCCTCAGTGCCAAATGAGGACTGGCACATAGGTGCCCAGTCTGTTGAATCAATGAATGAATGAATAAGTGAATACAGACATGAAAGACATTATGCCCTCTGGGAGCTTACAGTCTTTTTGGGGAGATAAAGCATGAAGTTTGCAGTGAAACAAAGATTTTTTTAAAAGAAGAAATTGTTTTTTTTTTTTTAAGAGAAACTTTGTTTATAGGGTTTTTTTTTTTTAACTAATATAAAACAGATTCCCAGCCTGTAGTTCATGTAATTGCTTCCCGGCGTCAGGATTGGTCAGAACATGAGATTGCAATGGAGACTAGCCCCACCATAATTTATCAGGATGTATCCAGTGAATCACAATCAGCTACTTCAACAATCAAAGCTCTGTTAGAACTCCAACAGACAACAGGTATGAATTCACATGCTCAGCTGAATGAAGCATGTTTTCTCTAGAGATGGGTTGTGCTAAAGTACTACTACTGTTATATTTTCTTTGTTATTATTTGAGCACATTTCCCCCCTCTGGACTTGTCTATAATCATTGGTTCAGTCTGCTTACTTGTCAGTTCATTAAGCTGTTCACAGGAGTACTGAAGGATAGATAGACTGTAGTCTATCATTTCTATCAGAAGAAAGAAGAAAAAAACAACAGTTCTTTTCTTCTCTTTCTCCAGCTTGAAGTGGATAATCCTGTTGCCTTTTGTCACCAGAAAGGAGTAGGTCTATCAATTTCTAAGCACAAAGATAAATGCAGTACGTTTGCCAATTCTATTCAAGAATAGTAGAAGGCAAATTGGAGGGCCCCTGCCATCCTGCATGATATTGGTGGAGCAGTTTTGCGGTCTTAAAACATTAAGGGCCTTGCTAACATTCTAATTTGTTTTTTTATCTTCATATTTCTTTGTATAATTTAACAACCTGAGCTTCCATGCAAAGCTATTCTCATTAAGCAAGATCCAATCAGTATTTCTAGTTACTAAATATCTTCTATAAACTCTAGGCAAAACTGTGTTAGTTATACTGACTTTCCTATTATAATAGATCAGATTTTGTCAGAGTCCTTGGGGGACCTTAGTGATGATCTCGTCCAACCATTTCATTATAGATAAATATACTGAGACCTAGAGAGGTTATCCAGTTGGCTAGTGGCAGAGTGAGATTCCATGTCTTTTGATTCCCAGTTCAGTATCCTCTCTACTTGTGGGGTGACTTTTGTATTCCTTTGGTTTTGTTTTACTTTCTTTAAATGATTATCTTGATTTTATCACATTTTATGCTTGGTGAGAATAATCTGAATGATTGCTTACTGGACTTAATTACTTACTGTTTGTTGTAACATCCACTCTACAGTATCCAAAGAATACTAGCATTTATTTTAAGTCTTTGATTTTTTTATTGGTATTATTTTTGGCTTTAGGCATTTCCTTAGCTCCTTGTCTTTGACACACTCAACTGTTTCCGTTAATGCCTTATAGAGGGTGGAAACCAAATAATTTTGTAGAAAAAGTGATAATTTAGAAAGTTATTATATCCATGGAAACCATTCTTGATTCCAGACCATTCCATAGACATTTTTGCAGGAACATATTTTCCTAACAATGAATATTTTTATTCTTCAAGAGTCATAAAAATGTAACATTTCTTTGGGAATTATCTTGAATTTTTAATAGATCAAATTAAACCGATCACTGTGTTGTGCTCTTCCGAGCAGTTGTGTCCTGGAGCAAATAATGCCAAGGAGTGCTTATTCACCCTTTGTTTTCAGGTTGGTGAACTGAAGAATACCAGATACTGCCTTGACTAAGGGTAAAGGGAGTATGTACAAGGGAAACAGACCCAGTTGTTCGGCCTAGTGATAATAGGGGCAGATTTTAGTCTGAACGCATATGCGTTCTTGCTATGCTACTGAGTATGCTTGTACAAGCTGTGCACTCTGTAGCCATCCAGTGGTCTGCTCTTTAGTTTTCAACTTCCTATCTTCTTAGTCACTGCCCATGTGGCACCCCAGAGGTCTTGTTCATTTTTCCATGGACAACTCTGGTTTTAGTACTTGTTTGTAATAAAGTTAACTTCTCCCCTGACTTTTTTATACAGTGAAGGAAAAATTGGAATCTAAACCAAGACAACCCACTATTGACCTGAGTCAAATGGCAGTGCCTATTCAGATGACCCAGGAAAAGAGACATTCTCCTGAAAGTCCATCAATTGCGGTGGTAGAGTCAGAACTAGTTGCTGAATACATCACTACTGGTAGGTGTCCTTTTAAAAAGTAGTATTAAGGTAGGAGTGCTACCTTTCTGGATGTCATGGGATGATTGGGGGGAAATGTATTTTTTATATTTCTCAATCTCTTCCAATTTTCTCTGAGAGCAGATTCACATTGTCTTTGGGATTCACCCTGTCTTTAATGATTAGAGGGAAAAAATTTATAGATTTTACGAAGCTTGCAAGTAATATAAAACTGTAGTTGGCCTTAAAGAATATCTGTGAACATCAGGCAGCACTGGTAGTGAGAGGATAGAATATCTTTTATGGGGGAATAAATACTCATATACATTTGAATTTTTTAGTTTTGGGGAAGGGGAAGTGGGTCGGGGTGAAAGAAAGTATAAAATCCAACCCTCCTCCCCCTTTTTAATGTAAAGAAAAAAAATGTGGAAAATTTTAAATCCTTGTAAATAGTTAAAGAGTTGTGATGGAAAGCACATTAGGTATTTATGTGGTCTGGCAGCAAAACACTGATGATGTTTTTAGATGGCATATGTGGAGAAGTGGAACAGGAAGGATAATAGATTCTTTCATATNTTCTTGTCAGTGGACAGGATTTCCTTTCCGTAACTCCAGTAAGTGTTGACCGAATGCCCAGGTTGTAATACAGAACACATTTTTAGGTGCATTGGGGAAAATAAGACTCATACCGCATTTCGTTCTTATGGTACATGGACATACACCCACCTACAGAAATGCACACCTATTTATTATAGCAGTTATAACATTGAATTGTAATTTGTCTCTTTACATGTCTGTCTCTCCAACCAGATTGTGTGCTTCTTGAGCATCCTTTGATTATTCTGTGAGCTCCTTTATATCCTCAGTGCCAAATGAGGACTGGCACATAGGTGCCCAGTCTGTTGAATCAATGAATGAATGAATAAGTGAATACAGACATGAAAGACATTATGCCCTCTGGGAGCTTACAGTCTTTTTGGGGAGATAAAGCATGAAGTTTGCAGTGAAACAAAGATTTTTTTAAAAGAAGAAATTGTTTTTTTTTTTTTAAGAGAAACTTTGTTTATAGGGTTTTTTTTTTTTAACTAATATAAAACAGATTCCCAGCCTGTAGTTCATGTAATTGCTTCCCGGCGTCAGGATTGGTCAGAACATGAGATTGCAATGGAGACTAGCCCCACCATAATTTATCAGGATGTATCCAGTGAATCACAATCAGCTACTTCAACAATCAAAGCTCTGTTAGAACTCCAACAGACAACAGGTATGAATTCACATGCTCAGCTGAATGAAGCATGTTTTCTCTAGAGATGGGTTGTGCTAAAGTACTACTACTGTTATATTTTCTTTGTTATTATTTGAGCACATTTCCCCCCTCTGGACTTGTCTATAATCATTGGTTCAGTCTGCTTACTTGTCAGTTCATTAAGCTGTTCACAGGAGTACTGAAGGATAGATAGACTGTAGTCTATCATTTCTATCAGAAGAAAGAAGAAAAAAACAACAGTTCTTTTCTTCTCTTTCTCCAGCTTGAAGTGGATAATCCTGTTGCCTTTTGTCACCAGAAAGGAGTAGGTCTATCAATTTCTAAGCACAAAGATAAATGCAGTACGTTTGCCAATTCTATTCAAGAATAGTAGAAGGCAAATTGGAGGGCCCCTGCCATCCTGCATGATATTGGTGGAGCAGTTTTGCGGTCTTAAAACATTAAGGGCCTTGCTAACATTCTAATTTGTTTTTTTATCTTCATATTTCTTTGTATAATTTAACAACCTGAGCTTCCATGCAAAGCTATTCTCATTAAGCAAGATCCAATCAGTATTTCTAGTTACTAAATATCTTCTATAAACTCTAGGCAAAACTGTGTTAGTTATACTGACTTTCCTATTATAATAGATCAGATTTTGTCAGAGTCCTTGGGGGACCTTAGTGATGATCTCGTCCAACCATTTCATTATAGATAAATATACTGAGACCTAGAGAGGTTATCCAGTTGGCTAGTGGCAGAGTGAGATTCCATGTCTTTTGATTCCCAGTTCAGTATCCTCTCTACTTGTGGGGTGACTTTTGTATTCCTTTGGTTTTGTTTTACTTTCTTTAAATGATTATCTTGATTTTATCACATTTTATGCTTGGTGAGAATAATCTGAATGATTGCTTACTGGACTTAATTACTTACTGTTTGTTGTAACATCCACTCTACAGTATCCAAAGAATACTAGCATTTATTTTAAGTCTTTGATTTTTTTATTGGTATTATTTTTGGCTTTAGGCATTTCCTTAGCTCCTTGTCTTTGACACACTCAACTGTTTCCGTTAATGCCTTATAGAGGGTGGAAACCAAATAATTTTGTAGAAAAAGTGATAATTTAGAAAGTTATTATATCCATGGAAACCATTCTTGATTCCAGACCATTCCATAGACATTTTTGCAGGAACATATTTTCCTAACAATGAATATTTTTATTCTTCAAGAGTCATAAAAATGTAACATTTCTTTGGGAATTATCTTGAATTTTTAATAGATCAAATTAAACCGATCACTGTGTTGTGCTCTTCCGAGCAGTTGTGTCCTGGAGCAAATAATGCCAAGGAGTGCTTATTCACCCTTTGTTTTCAGGTTGGTGAACTGAAGAATACCAGATACTGCCTTGACTAAGGGTAAAGGGAGTATGTACAAGGGAAACAGACCCAGTTGTTCGGCCTAGTGATAATAGGGGCAGATTTTAGTCTGAACGCATATGCGTTCTTGCTATGCTACTGAGTATGCTTGTACAAGCTGTGCACTCTGTAGCCATCCAGTGGTCTGCTCTTTAGTTTTCAACTTCCTATCTTCTTAGTCACTGCCCATGTGGCACCCCAGAGGTCTTGTTCATTTTTCCATGGACAACTCTGGTTTTAGTACTTGTTTGTAATAAAGTTAACTTCTCCCCTGACTTTTTTATACAGTGAAGGAAAAATTGGAATCTAAACCAAGACAACCCACTATTGACCTGAGTCAAATGGCAGTGCCTATTCAGATGACCCAGGAAAAGAGACATTCTCCTGAAAGTCCATCAATTGCGGTGGTAGAGTCAGAACTAGTTGCTGAATACATCACTACTGGTAGGTGTCCTTTTAAAAAGTAGTATTAAGGTAGGAGTGCTACCTTTCTGGATGTCATGGGATGATTGGGGGGAAATGTATTTTTTATATTTCTCAATCTCTTCCAATTTTCTCTGAGAGCAGATTCACATTGTCTTTGGGATTCACCCTGTCTTTAATGATTAGAGGGAAAAAATTTATAGATTTTACGAAGCTTGCAAGTAATATAAAACTGTAGTTGGCCTTAAAGAATATCTGTGAACATCAGGCAGCACTGGTAGTGAGAGGATAGAATATCTTTTATGGGGGAATAAATACTCATATACATTTGAATTTTTTAGTTTTGGGGAAGGGGAAGTGGGTCGGGGTGAAAGAAAGTATAAAATCCAACCCTCCTCCCCCTTTTTAATGTAAAGAAAAAAAATGTGGAAAATTTTAAATCCTTGTAAATAGTTGAAGAGTTGTGATGGAAAGCACATTAGGTATTTATGTGGTCTGGCAGCAAAACACTGATGATGTTTTTAGATGGCATATGTGGAGAAGTGGAACAGGAAGGATAATAGATTCTTTCATATGCTGGTGAGACCACACCTGGAATACTGCTTTCTGTTTGGGGCACTCTATTACTTTGTGTTTTGGAGGAGTTCAGAGAGTAGTAACATGAATAATTAGGGCTTAGGAGAGATGACTTATGAGGCAGTGTATAAAGATCACCTGTCTTCTGTTTTCTTAAGTATAAGAGAAGATAAAGTTGCAAATATTTGAAGGATGTAAATACCAAATTGGAAAAGGAATTTTTTGGCATAATTTTGGGAGATATTATTAAGACTAATGGATTAAAATTGCCAAAAGGGAAAATCCAATTAAAATTATATAAAGCTATCTAGCATCTTTCTTTAGAGAGACTTAGCAGAAAGCAGAGGGCAGTATGTTGGGAAGATCAATAATAACCTCTGGGGATAGACTAGATTATCAAACGGTAAATAGATAAAAAGACCTATGATATCTTCCCTTACTTATCCTTTTCAGAGCGCACTGATGAGGGGACAGAGGTTGCTTTTCCCCTTCTAGGTAAGTGGTGTGCATCCATTTGTAGTAAAAGTAACTGAAGATAAAAGATGATTGTTTTGGGGGCAAACCACTTAATGGATGCGCTCTACTCTGATCTGGTAGAGGAAAGGTAAGCTCTACTCAGTAAAAGGCAGAGAGACTTTCCTTTTGCAGAGTAGTGGGATTCTTTCTCAGAAATGAGCGGTCTGACATTGGAAAAATAAGAGTTGTTTAAAGAAATAAGTGACTGTTTTATGGTGTTTACATGGCCCGGTTAAAGGTCACTTCAGTGTTTTCCAAATATCTACTCTGTGACCTCCCTTCTATAATCTTCTCCCATCATATCTTCAGCCTCACTGAGTGGTTTTTTTTTTTCTACTTCAAAGTCAACTTCCTGACCTTCTTGTATTATTCTGCATGGATGTTATTTTTCTTTAACTTACCTACACTCTGGGGAATTACTATGAAGAGATTTTAGTATCTTGAATTTATAGTATCTTGAGGATTATTCTTAAATGGATTCAGTTGATCATCTGTGGAATCTACTTCATTTCTTAATAAGTGTAATAATTATAAAGATTAGTGTGGGCAGTAAAAATGTTCCATATAATCTGATAATTTCATCAGAAATTATATCTATTATTTTTCAAATGTCATTCATTTCTGATGATACTTCTATCAGTAAAAAGCTTCACTGATTTGCTTGCTTAGTTTTAATATTATTCATATGATTTGTTTTTTTCTCTTCCTCAGTTGTATTATAAATGATTTCAGTATTTGTTATTTTAATACAAACCATGACTCCCTTTTTTCTAGTTTCGTTGAGCACATATGAAAGATTGTATTAACTCATATAACTCAAAATGTATATATAAAGCTTATTGTGAAATTCAGTAAGATGCTGTAATGCATTTACAAAAGAGTACTAGTGGTGCTGCCTGTAACCTCACATCACATGTAGGCATATATATAGTAACAGTGGAAAAACTGCATTTGTGGGACTTCCTTGGTGGTCCAGTGGCAGACACTCTGAGCTCAGAGCTTCCAATGTAGGAGGCCTGAGTTTAATTCCTGGTCAGGGAACTAGATCCCACATGCTGCAACTAAAAAGATCCTTCATGCTGCAGTGAGGATCAAGGATCCCGCATGCAGTACTGGGACCCAGTGCAGCCAAATAAATAAATATTAGAAAAATATTCAAAAAAGAAAAGAAAAATGGCATTTTTGAATATAGATAAAATGTGTTATAAAAATGAAGCTTATTTGTATTTCACTGGATAGTTTTAAAGCTCTGTACTCACAGTGGCACTTTTACGTTGATTTTGTAGTGATCATCTTATCCTTGGGCATTTGACTATGACTTTTCTAAGTATGGAACCACTACTACTTGAAATTGTAGATCAAGATATATGAGAATTAGAACCATGGATTATTGAGAGGTTTTGATATTTTCAAAATCCTTAGCTAATTTTACAGATTTATTTTTACCCGTTTCTGATTCAGAAAGTTGGTTTCCAATAACTATAGACATTTTAAAAACTCTGTAGAATAATAAGTGTTGAGTATTTATACTGTTTAAAAAGTTGAAATTGAGGCTGATTAAAAGTGATAGTTTGGCATCAACATAAATGTGTAGTTTAAATGTATAGTTTACTCCATGGGACCTTCCAGCAAGAGACTAACAGGTGGAATTATTTCCTGAACTGTATTCTTACTCATTTGTTTTGGATGAGCTGAATTTGAGAAGATGATAGAACACTAACTTTTCTGTTACTTTGTTAACTTTATATTCTGGTACTTAACAATCTAAGGACCATTTTCAATCCATTACTTCATTTGGTCCTCTTCTAAGAAATAAAATTTTATCCTGATAAAAAACAAAAATAAAATAAAACCTATAAATTTTAGAGATTAATAACATAGTTTAAGTGACCTCTTCAAATTCACATAGCTGATTGGTGGCAGAGTGGGACAGAATCCAGTTGTGCTGTTGAGCCAGTTCTACTTCTGTAGTATCACCTTGACCTCCTAAATCTTTAGGATATGAGAGAGTGTCTTTTATATATAAAGGAGTGAATTCTTCTGGTTTTTGTATTACATTTAGAACTGGGATCGAGAGGTTAAAAACTTGTACTGTCTCACTATCCTTAAAAATATTAGTCTAGGATTTGATTGCAGAAATTGATTGTTGTTTTGTTACCTTAATGGGGTAAAGGTCACTGGAGAAAGAGCACAACTCACAGGAGGATATAGCTTTAAGGGATTTGTTCCTCCTTTGTGATAATAGTTTTCACAGTGCTTCCACATACATTTCTCATCTCATCCTTATAATAGCTCTGTTATTCCCATTTTACAGATGAGGACACAGAGTCTCAGAGAAGATAAGTGACTTTCTCAGAGTTACACAGCTCATAAATGGGCAGACTCTGGTCTTCTGCCTCCTAGTACCACACTTTCTCTCTGTGATGCAGTCTCACAGACAGTTGTTTTAAATGACTACTGGTTACAGATGCTGTGGTGATTTCTGGAGAAATATCATCACCTCCTCTATTTTCAGTCAGCCACCGCTCCCAGCCCCAACAGCCCTCCCAGCCTCAGCGGACCCTCCTCCAGCATGTGGCTCAGTCACAGACTGCAACACAGACATCCGTGGTGGTGAAGTCCATCCCAGCGTCTTCCCCTGGAGCAATCACCCACATAATGCAGCAGGTTGTATCTCTTCTTTTTCCTTCTACCTTCTATAGCTGCTTCCTTCCTGAAATAAGATTCAGTTTCATCTCCTATGATAAGTGGGGAGATAACTAAGTTAAAGAGTGTTAGTCTTTTCATCTGTGAGGAGTGAGTAAAGGAAATGAACTGAGAGTCTTAACACCAGAAAGTAATTAAGAAATAATATTCTTGGATCTTCTGTGAACTCTTAACGTTTAAAAGGGGTAAAGCTATCTAGATGAATCTATGACATCAGAATTGGTCACTGTTTCTATGTATTTTCTTGTTATGGAAGGGTTTATCACTGAGGCAAGATTTTCAAATGAAATAGAAGTCGGCTTCTTTAAGCTGTTTGATGCTGAGTTTTTCATTTGTTTTACTATTTTGCTTTCATAATGAATCCTTATTGGAACATTAAAAATAACTAGGTAAATATTATTTTACTTCTTTTATTGAATGTGACCAACTGAAGAAGAGACTGAACAGGAAGGAAAATGAATTAATATAAAATAGAAAATGTGGTACCAAGGGTAATGGGGTAAAGGTAAAAAAAATACATTGATATATTGATTTTGTGCCAGATACTGTGCTTTGAGCTTTAAATGCTTTAACTAATTTTTGCTATGAGCTTGCAAGGTAATTGTGTCATCCCTCTTATAAATGAGGAAACTCATGCCCATAGAAATTAAATAACCTCTTCTGGATGGGAGAACCAGGATTTAAATCTAAAGAATCCTGCCTCTATTATAAAGTGATATCATAAATATCAGATTTAAGCATGACTTATCATTAGTAGCCACATAAATTATCATTACTCAACTGGTAGCAGTTGACCATAATTACAGGCAAACTACTCGAAAGGCATGAAGAAATTGTTGAATTAAAAACTTGTATATGTAAGGTCATTTGGAGATAGGGGAGAGTTTCTATTTGATCTCAAAGTTTTTTAAAGTTTAAGCAGATGTGTAGCATTTGATAAAGCAGTGGGAAGGATGGGATTGGGATGGATCTTCTGTCACTGAGGGAAACCAGATGGCCAGAGATTTTGCTGGGTGTCAGCTCTCAGCCTGGAGTCTGGCCCTCATCGTCTGTCCTGACATTGACTTTTCTCAAGACACCCGGGGAAGGTCAGACAGCTGGCTCTAACCATGTCACTCACGATCGCTGCCGCCTCCCAGCGCTGTTATGACTGATATCAGGCCATCGCTGTTTCTCCTGACAGGAGTGCTCTTGTTGCTGTCACAGTTTCCTTCCCTCCTGGGAGGGAGCCAGGTGTGTGAGAGCCATTGCCTGGCGGGCGTGGAACATGGGCGAGGAGGGTTGGGGCAGAGGGCAGATCACTCAGACCTTGGTAGGCCTGGCCACCCATCTCCACCCTTAGCAAAGAGGCCCTCTGCGGAAGCTGGGATGGGCAAGGCCCTCAGACAGTGCCTACCTCTGGACCATGCTGAATGGGTGCACAGCGCAAGTGGGCGTCTCTGAACCTTGGATTTTCTCTAGATACCTCACTTCTGGGTTGCTGCGTTCTTCCTTTGGACAGATGAACAGCTCTGGAGCTGTGTCCTGAGCCAGGGACCCTTTTCTTTTCCCATCTTATGCTGTGCTTACAGAGCATCCTTATTTTTTCTTACCTTTTAAGTTCTGGGCCCTCTGAGAGTTTTCTTACTGCAATACATTTGCCAGTTTTTACGGTACTTAATGTCTAAGAGTTGAAATTTTAAGAGTCTCAATCTAAGGCTGCCTGTAGATTTAGAGACCTTGAGAGTTTTTGGTCTTCTTAGGTTCTCCCTTTTGAAAATTTTGAATGATTCTCATAAGTCTTTTCCAATGTGAGGAAAATGTAGCAATATAGGTGTTTTTCTTATTTCATTCTTACTTTGTGCCTTTTTTACTTAGGCATTAAGCAGTCACACTGCTTTTACCAAACACAGCGAGGAACTTGGAACTGAGGAGGGCGAGGTTGAAGAGATGGACACTTTAGACCCTCAGACAGGCCTGTTTTATCGATCTGCCCTGACTCAGTCACAGTCAGCTAAGCCGCAGAAACTTAGCCAGCCACAGCTGGAACAGACTCAGCTGCAAGTGAAAACTCTGCAGTGCTTCCAGACTAAACAGAAGCAGACCATCCACCTGCAGGCAGACCAGCTCCAGCACAAACTCCCGCAAATGCCCCAGCTTTCCATCAGGCATCAAAAACTCACCCCTCTCCAGCAAGAACAAGCACAGCCCAAGCCAGATGTACAGCACACACAGCATCCCATGGTGGCCAAAGACAGGCAGCTTCCTACCTTAATGGCACAGCCCCCACAGACTGTAGTACAGGTGCTTGCAGTGAAAACCACGCAGCAGCTCCCTAAACTGCAGCAGGCTCCGAACCAACCAAAAATCTACGTGCAGCCCCAAACCCCCCAGAGCCAAATGCCGCTCCCAGCCTCTTCAGAGAAACAGCCGGCAAGCCAGGTAACGGAATATTGATAGCATGCAAAGTTAAACTTCTCTATTCACGGAAAAAAATGAAAACATCACGACCCTATCGTGATTAGCGGTGCATTCTCCTGGCAAGAGGAAACTCAAAAGCCTCATTACGCTGGTATTACTTTACTCCATCAGAAGGTTGACAGTAGGGAAGAAATGTACGCATTAATATAGGAAGAAAAAAAGCATAGCACTCAGAACTTGAATTTCCAGGCAGTTTTTAATGAAATAACTTCAGCATTGATCAATAATGCATAGATATACCTAAATTATTTTTACTTTTTAGGCATAAAGTATTTATTTCCATGCCTGTAAGCTCGTATTTCTGTGGCAATAATGCTAATAAGTAAACTACAGTCTTTTAAGGAGCTTCATTGACCATCTTCGTTTGTAGTTTACACCACCACCATTTGGTTAATGAATTTATCTTCTAGATTTCAGAGGAATTATCTGTGAATATTGAAAAGAAAAATTATATTAGGGAAAATTAGTGGCTTTGGAGTGAT
The DNA here is from genome assembly GCA_006410615.1 of Neotragus moschatus. NCBI lineage: Eukaryota > Metazoa > Chordata > Mammalia > Artiodactyla > Bovidae > Neotragus > Neotragus moschatus. The sequence continues at coordinate 649,951 of SJYA01002100.1, read as the reverse complement.
GTATGTGTATATGTGTGTGTTATAAATATATATATATATAGAATATGTTTGTATAAACGTATTTTGAAGCAAAAGATTGGAAAAACCCTACTTTTATTTTAAAAAGCTGAAGATTATATGAAATGATTTGAGATGGGTTTAAGGTGTACTGTGTGGGGATATAAATCCCAAGGAAAACAAGGCTGCTGTGACTTTTTCCTTTACTGCTATGAACCTTGGCTGGCTGAACAAAGGTTCTTTTGACCCCTCCTCTTTTGCTAGGTTTCTTAAAGGTAACCAGATACTTTCCCATCAGCCCTCTTATTGAAACACCAAGCTTCAAAATATCTTCCTAGTATACAGCACAAATGTTTCTTTTGCCATTATTGTCTGGGGTGTTTGATAGGTTTTCTCAAAGATATGTAGCTGTAACACACACAACCCCAATTTGTTTTCAGGTGGAGCAGCCAATTATAACCCAAGGATCCTCTGTTACAAAGATAACTTTTGAGGGGCGCCAGCCTCCCACAGTTACAAAGATAACTGGTGGCAATTCTGTGCCCAAGTTGACATCACCAGTTACAAGCATATCTCCCATTCAGGCCTCTGAGAAGACAGCAGTGTCAGACATTTTGAAAATGTCTTTGATGGAAGCTCAGATTGATACAAATGTAGAGCATTTGGTAGTGGATCCCCCAAAGAAGGCTCTTGCCACTAGTGTGCTCACTGGTGAAGCAGGATCATTACCCTCCACCCATGTGGTGGTGGCAGGGATGGCGAATTCCACTCCCCAGCAACAGAAATGTAGAGAGTCCTGTTCAAGTCCATCTGCTGTTGGTCCTCCCCTAACGACAAGGAAAATCGATGCACCAGGAGTGCCTGCGACAGGCCAGTTCATGCGTATTCAGAATGTAGGCCAAAAGAAAGCTGAAGAGAGCCCAGCAGAAATTATCATCCAGGTAAGAATCAGAAGGAACACAAGAAATCTTGGGTGTTTTGAGGGTTGTGGGTTTGGTGTGTTTTGGGATGTCACAGGAAGAGTCAAGCCAAAATGGCAAAGAGATTATCAAATTTGATTTATTACCTATTACAAATACACAAGTTTATAATTATTTTCTGAAACAGAGTCCTAAAAAATTGATAGATATTATCACAGCAGTACACCTTAGTCAAGGGCCCTGAGCCCCTGTGTCCACTTGATTCATAGATGCAAGCCACACTTGCTAGTGTTGACTCAGCAGTCAACCTACAAAATCAGCAACTTTCCAATTTTGGGCTTCTCAGTCTTTGCCTAGAGTATAAGTAAAGTTTGTACTCCTGGGATATAAACTGGATTGTACTCCTATTTCAAGTTAATTTCAGAGACCCTTGTAGAAACACAGTTCTTGATCTTGATCGAAATTTATGGGTTTCAGCACTATAAAACCTTAATTAACTGAAATGTCTAGAGAACCATGTTGTAAAAGAATGTTTCTTAGTAATTTAATTTTATAACTAACTTGGGATTAACTGTAAAGCTTTGCTTTTTATTTCAATCATTATATTATTGAAAAATCTTACTATGGTTACTCTCCTGCCTTGGTAAGTACAGGCTAGTGAACATGATGGATTACTCATTGACAGTAGATTTTCCTATGCCTCACATTGCCTTCATTTTATAACTCATCTGTTATCATATATAATCCAGACTGAAGAGTTACTGGGTCCAGACTAGCTTTTAGAAGTTATGTTTTATTTCTCTCTCTCCTTGCAAGGTTTCAGGTTTTTTTTCTTGACATTTGTCATTTTTTGCTTGGAAGGTATCAGAGCAGCACATTTTAGTTAATTGAGAATTTGGATTTATTGAAATGTGGATAATCTAGTATTTACTATGGATGGTAGTATTTATTGTACTATATTGTGTGAGTTAGACTATTCTATAGTAAATTTTGCCTTTCCTGTGATTCCCAAGCCATGAAAGAATGCAAATTGACTGATATTAACCCAGATAGGATTTATCTTAGTATAGGGGAAATGCTTAAATACAAATAGATCTGGCCATTGAATTATTCAAACATTTTGTTCCTGTCAAAACAAATAGTGAACTAAATAATTGTTGACCAAATGGATTTGTTACGTGTTTTTTCCGCCTAAGAGGTAGCATTGCCTGCTAAGTCGCTTCAGTCGTGTCTGACTCTTTGCGACCCTATGGACTGCACCAGTCTCCTCTGTCCATGGGATTCTCCAGGCAAGAATACTGGAGTGGGTTGCCATGCCCCTCTCCACTGAAGAGGTAGGGTTTGGTGGAAAAGGAGGTTTCGTGGCTTTGCTATTCACTTTGCGACTTTGGGCAAGACTACTTAACCTCACTGTGCCTTAGTTTCCTCATCAGTAAAATGGGAATAAGGAATGCCTACTGTACATGGTTGACATAAGGACTATATAAAATTGAGATGAAGCACTTAGCACAGTACCTGGCTTGTAGTGATTGCCCAATATATAATAGCTATTCCTATTTTTACTAAAATTTACTGTGGCCCCTGGGAGTTTAAGTTCTTTAAGTTCGTATACTTGCTAAATTGAAAATTATTTTGAATAGCTTATGTGGAAATTATTTTCTGTACTTCATGAACAGGGGTGAAAATGTAATTTGCTTCATGTATCAAAGCTGATAGGTAATGAGTAGGTTCTCTGCAAGAATTCTGAGCTAATTTTTAGCATTTACTATATGCTGGGTTGATGTGTCACTGTGTCAGAGGGAAGAGCAGCATTAAGGACCAAGCTTTTGGAGTCAGAAATATCTAGATTTGAATCCCATAATCCCTACCTACTTTGTGGCTTTGAGCAACAGTTAACCTCTGTTCCTGTGATGAAGGGGAAACAATAACAGCTCAAAGAGTTGTTCTGAGGATTGAGTAAATATCTGGTTAAGTGTCCTATATAGAGTCATACTCAATAAGGACAGCTCCTGTTGTTATAATCATCACTAACAGATTGTTAGAACGTTTATTTTCAGGTCTCAGTAGTTATGCTTAGCTTTGACCCAAAGTATTGATTTTTACTCATTCAGTAAAATACCTACTGACTTGAGTGAAGGAAGTCTGCAGAAGTTCCTTGCTTTCTTGAAAAATGTTCTGTAAAAATTCAGCATGTTTAATATTAAGTACCTTGTAGATATATAACCCATATTTCTTTTATTCATTCATTCATTCCACGTGGATTATTTGACCTCTGTGTTCCAGGCACTGTGCTAGGTGTAAGGATAGAGAAGTACACAAGATGAATGTATCTTCTATTTTGAAGGAGTCTATATGTATATAGAAATCATAGAATTTAGATCTGTAGGGATATTTAAAGCATATCTTTTCTAATGATCTTATTTTACACAAAATTAAAGCTTAAGAAGGGAAGTGACTTATTCAGAGGTCCACAGCAAGTCACAGCTAGAGCTGAACTAAAATTTTGACCCCACCAGAGACTTTTTCATAGTGATCAAGCTGCATGGGACAAGGGCAGGAGGGTGAAGGAAGACAAAAAACTTTACCACTTTAGAATCAATGCCTAGGCATCTTACACTATTTTCTTGATAGTATTAAAACTAAATTTGTATCTCTCCTCAGTGGAAGGTTGTTTTGGTTAGGTATATTTTCAAAATGCTGATATTCAACTTTGCTCCTGGGTTCTTTAAGTTAAAGATACATTATTCATTGGGAAAGTTAAGAGTCCGTTGGCAGTTGAACTCAGGAGACCTGAGTTTGATCCCTGGGTTGGGAAGATCCCCTCAAGAAAGGAAAGGCTACCTACTCCAGTATTCTGGCACAGAGAATTCCATGGACTATATAGTCCCTGGGGTTGCAGAGAGTCAGACATGACTGAGCGACTTTCAGTTTCAATGTGTGCCAGACCCTATTCAAAGTTCTGGGTATTTAGCAGTGAAAAAGATAGTCAGGGTCTGTGCTCTGGTTCAGAGTGTCTTGGATCTTACATTCTAAGGATGAGAAGCAAACAAAGATAAATCAATAAAGCAAATGTACAGAACATAATAGGGGTTAGGGGTGGGATCGACCCAGTACTCCGGTTTCCTTTCATAGAAGGAAGGCTTCTCAAAGCCTTTTACTTGAAGCATTTGAGTTAAGATGCAGATGATAAGAATGGAACCAGCCACGTAAAGATTTAGAGGAAGGATATTCCAGGAAGAGGGGAAGAACTAGTGCACACACCCTGTGGTACAACTGAGTTTGGCATAAGGCTGGAGACATACTAAGGTTTTTGATTTATAGCAAGAATAATAGGAAACAATTGTAGAATTTTAAGTAGGGATATGATAGGAACTGATATACCTTTTAAGAAGGTATATAATAAAGTTGAGAAAAAAAGAATCTGACAAGGCAATATGGCCTAATGTGTGTTTATCTTTTGGTACTTTCATTGTTTAAAAGACTGTTTGTCCTCTCTAGCCTTATTTTCAATAAAGATTGTTACTATGTGACCCAAACAAATAAGTTCACCTTTGAACTACCAAAGGGCTTAAAAATATTGTGGTATCAGTGGATTAATCATTCATCTTGCAGAAGCAAAATCTGATGCATTTACATTTAAAATTTGCTTAATATCTAAATAAAAATATCCTCAGAGCCTGTCTCTTGAATTAGGCATGGACTTCAGCCTCCTTTGTTACAAGAGGCACCATCAAGAAGTGGAGAGATCACTTTGTGTTATAGAGGACTTGGATTTGAATCCTGGCATCCTGGCATTAACCCTGACCAACTGTGTTACCTTGATTAAGTCACTTACTATCTTAGTTTCCTCATTTGTAAAATGGGAATAATATTAGGCATCTAGCATAGTGCCTGGCATCTGGTAGTTGCCCAGTTAATGTCAGTTTCCTTATTTTCTTCCTTGTTATTGTTGAGAACATCCTTCTGTTACCTTTTTTTTTTTTTTTTTTTTTTAACCATGAAGCTTCTTTCCTCTGTCTTCTCTTCCAGGCCATTCCCCAGTATGCTATTCCTTGCCACTCCAGTTCCAACGTGGTCGTAGAGCCCAGCGGGCTCCTTGAACTGAACAATTTCACCAGTCAGCAGTTGGATGATGATGAGACGGCCATGGAGCAGGACATAGACAGTAGCACAGAGGATGGAACTGAACCCAGCCCCTCTCAGAGTTCTGCTGAGCGATCCTAGTGTTTTGGACACAGGAGTGCACTTTAAAACCTACTTGGTTACCAAGTGTCCAGGGAAGCCCTTGTATTTTGACGTCTAAAGAGAGCACTTTGCCCATGCTTAGACTGTGGACCCTGAAACAGCAGTGTTTCAACAAGAATTGCTGCAGGAGTAGCATTTTAAAACAAGATAAAACCCACAGGGGAATGTACTTTTTTTTTAGAAAAAGAAAAAAGATGCACATCTACAGTGGCATAAGACCTGACCTTCTTTCTCTGTTGGACCATGGCTGATGGAGAAGTTCGTCTTGCAGTGGAAAGAGTCTTTTCCTGTGAATGTTCGCAACTCGTTGCTACTGAGCAAACACCATCAAAAAAGGAGAATGTGAATAGTTTGCATTTAGAAACAGTGTGTCAGGAACAGTTGTTTGTTTTTTTTATCTTGTATGTTTTTGCAAATCCCTGCAAGTGCTGAATTGGTTAACATTTTACATCTCCTCAGTTCATATTTTATAAAATAACTAGTTCTTTGATACTGGCATTAAAGAATCCTTGTTAGATGGTGGAAATCAGGTCCCTAACCAGTGGGAAGTGCTTTTTGGGGTGGTTTGTACATTCTCACCAGTTGTATGCTAATTTATTGTGTTGTCGCTCCTTTGTGCTCTAGGCAGCACTCTTGCTTTCTATTTATTTAAATGTAAACATTTCAAAGCAGGCCATATTCCTTCTGACAAATTTCCTGTAACCCAGGATTGTCTACCCTTTCCACCTCCCACCCCCTCCCCCTTTCTCCTTTAAGAAAACTTATGAGAAAATGTTTCATTGTGCAACAGAGGAAAAGAAATATTTTCTAGTCCAAAGGAAATGTTCAGTTTTATGTTCAGGAAAACAAATTATTCATATGATGCTATCTTAACACTGAAATTGCACATTCATGTGGAACTGAGACTTTGAAAATAACTTTGACATACCTTTGTTTAACCCCCTTTGAAATGTATAAAAAGTTCATTTACAGTTCTATATGTAATGTTTTTAAGCATTCTACCTTTTTAGGACATGATTTGTTTAAGCAATATGTATGGGTCTTGTGATCACTGTCTGTCACAAGTAGAGTGAAGGGTAAGAGGGTGGGAATGGGTAAGAGTCAGTTTTGACAAGTTGTGGCAAAGGAAACTATACTTTTCATTTTTAAAAAAAATGTAAATAGAAAAGTTTTTAACGGTTTTATATAGATTTCACTATAAATAAGCATTTTAAGACTGACAAATGTTGAACTGCATATACATATATCAGCATAACTGCCCAATTTTTTGGTGCTGAAGTACTGTAAAGTAGAATTCATCAATGGTCTCCTAATTTTTACATCTATATCTGGAAAAAAAACAAAACAAAACTGTGATCCTATAGTTAATAAATTCCCACTAGAGTGACACTGAAGATTTAAACGCAGGCATTCGCAGAGGCACTGATTTCTTGTAGTTGTCATTATTTCTGCTACATGATAATGACTTATACCCATAGATGGAGCTGTTGGGTATTATTTTATTGTACAAATTCCTGTTTAGAAGACTTTGTGACTGTTTCTAGTTAACTAATTTTTTTAACCTTTTGGGTCATAGACTTCTTTGAAAATCTGATGACACTTTGAACTCTCACCAAAAAGTGAAAATTCTCACATGCCAATATACATGTTAGGTTTTGCAATTTTTAGGAGTTCATGGGCCTCTAAGCCTATCTATGTGTTCCAGGTTAAGCCCTCTGTTAACGGTCAGTCCATTACTTAACAGATGTAAGTTTTTATAAAATAAAATATCTTTTAAATATTCATGGATCAAGTAACAGCAAACTTGAATAAAGTCATTATGTTCTACTTCTGCATATTCCGGCACCATAGCATACCTGTGTCCCTTTGAGAATTTAGCCTTAATATGTTTCAGCAACTAAAATGGCATGAAATTTCCATAGTCTACATTTTAAAAAATTAGTATATATTTTAACAAATTATCAAATGAGGGATTTAATTTTTTTTTCTTTTAAAAACTGTTAATCTCAAGGACAGCATGAATTTCAATTTGACAAATATTAATTACACATCTGTGTGCTAGATGCTGGGCTAAAGCATCAGGTATGTACCATGGTGAATAAACAGAAAATCCTTCCCTTATGGAGTTGACAAGCAGGGTTACTGGCTGATGAAATGGATATGAAGGCTAAAGGAGAGAAGAAACAAGAGTGGCTCTTAGGTTTCTTAATTTAGTGGGTGGTGGATGGTAATGCCATTCATGGATCTCTAGGCATCCTTTAGCTGAAAATCTTAGCATTAGATCTTTTACTGTTTCACATGTTTAAGTTCATAAATGTAAGTTTACATCATCCATGTGAAAGATATGCCAAGATTACAGTGCAAATGCTACAAAATGAATAAAACCCTAACAACTGTTATAAGCAGTGATAAGAAAAATCTGTTTGGTTTAAAGGAAACTTTGATAAATGCTTCATACTAGCAGTTGCAGTTTACGGTGAAATTACAGAACTTTAAAAAAATGAGTGGTTTTACTGAGATTACTTCACGTCATACCATTCACCTATTTAAAGTATTACAGTTCAGTGGTTTTTTTAGTATATTTAGAGTTGGGCAGTCATCACTGCAGTTAATTTTAGAGCATTTGTATAACCCCCCAAAGAAACCCTGTATGCCTAAAACCACCACCACCCTGGCCGTGGGTATCTAATCATTTCTGGCCCTATGGATTTATCTGTTGTGGACATTTCATATAAATGGAACCATGTAATATGTGGTCTTTATGATTGTCCTCTTTCACTTAATGTAGTGTTTTCAAGGTTCATTTATGTTGCAGCGTGCAAAAGTGCTCCATTCCTCTTTATGGCTTAGTAATAGTCCACTGTGTGGATATACCACATTTCGTCCATCAATCAGTTGATGGGCATTTGTGTTGTTTCTACTTTGAGGCTCTTATGAACGATGCTATTATGAACATTTGTGTACAAGTTTTACGTAAGTTTTCAATTCTCTTGGGTAGATATCTAGGAGTGCAATGTCTGGGTCATGTGGTAAGTATTTTTTAACAGTTTGAAGAACTGCCGAACTCTTTTCTACAGTGACTGCACATATTATATTCTTGCCAGCAGTGTCAGAGATCTCCAATTTCTCTGTGTCTTGGCCAACACTGGCTGTAATTTTAATTGTAGTTATGCTAACATATGAAGGGTCCTGATACATATTTCCTTGATGGCTAATGATGAGTATTTTTTCATGTGTTTATTGGCCATTCATACATCTGTGGGGAAATGTTCTTTGCCTATTTCTTAATTAAATCATTTTCTATTTTATTATTTAAATTGAGAACTTTTGAAGTACAGAAATATTACTACTCTTAAAAGTAAGTTGTTTCTGGAAATTAATTCATCACCCTTAAAATCTTAATCAGGTTCAATTAACATCCTTAAAAATGTATAGCGCTTTATAGTTGAAAATGCTTTTAAATACATTTCAATATACTGCTGTGATAGGAGACTTCAGTAGCACCTGTGATGGTACAAAGAAATAGTGGTGAGATTTTGAGTTCCAGGTTCCTCTGTTTATTTGTCATATGAACTTGAGGAAGTCACATTTTCCATAATTCTGATCCTGTAGAATTATTGTGAAGATTAAATGAAATTGTTTATGTGAAAATGCCAGGCACAGTTGTACTCTATTTTGTAAGCCTTTTAAGTTTGGTGATCTATTTTGTAAGTCTAGTGTTTGTACCACTACCACTTCAAAAACTGAGGGTTCAGAGACAGGTGATGTACCAAACCTCACAGGTTAAGTACTAGTAGGCATCATGCTGAGCCATGAGTTGCTACTTTCCATAGAAGAGTATATTTGTGCCACCAGACATAGGACTGATCTTTGGAAGGGCAGAGGAACTTGGCGTTGGTCTTTAAGATGATCATTACGCCAGCCTAACATGCCTTCACTCAGAGGTGCTCAGCTCAGTTTAATTATGTGTCACAAACTCTGTTAAGAGGAAGTAGGGTGAGAAAGCACCATATGGGCAAGGCCTTTCCAAGAAAGGACAGTGAGAAACAGTCTCTTGCCTCTGCTTGCAGGTTTATAAGCCTTTATGTAAGTGAGGTTTGATGACCTCTGTGTGTGTGTGTGTGTGTGTGTGTGTGTGTGTGTGTGTGTGTATGAAATACTGTACATTTGTACTTGTGAGAAGGCCCACTCTTGCTTTTTTCTCTCTTCCTTTCTTACATATACAGTGTACCTGAAAACAGGTACACTTTAAAAAAAAAAAGCCTGAGTTTGATTCCTGACAAGCCATGTGAGTTTGGACAAGCTCTAAGGGGCTTAAAACAGCAGAAGATGGAATGAATTATAATTCCTACTTTTAAAAACCTGATAGGTGAGCAAAATTCCTCCAAAGTGGTTCTTTATGACTTTTTATTTCTCTTCCAAAAATTATCAATAGTTACTGTATACTTCCTTTGCATAGATATCAGGGACACAGTTGTCAGCTGGGGGAGAAGCCTTTGTCCTCGTGGAGCTTCAGCATAGCAAAGGAGATAATGTTCATCAAAGATCACACCTAGATCTATTCAGTGTTAAATGCTGTGACAGAAAGTGCCATGATAGCATATGAATGGGGAGGTTGGGGAGTTTTCCTTCAGGAAAGATTGTTTAACCTGTGCCCTGAAGGCAGAGGACTGAGCTAGGCAAAGAGGAGGGCAGCAGCTGTCCGGTAGATGGACGGCAGATACAAAACCTTGTGGCGAGAGGGGACTTGTAGGCCAGTGTGCAGCAGTTTGGAGAGCAAGGGCAGTGAGTAGAGTGGGAGCGGAAAGTAGAGACCAAACTATATGGATCTTACAGCTTGTTATAAAAGTTTGAATATTTTTTATAAGAACGATGAGAAGGCATTTAAAAGTTTTAAGCCATTAGAACCAGTAAAGTGAATTAATACTTTTACAAAATATTTGGAGTTATGTTGGCTCATTAGAACAGAAGAACATTGAACATTTCTCTTTTGAAGCCAGTCTCATCTCTTTATGTCCTTTTTCTCTAACATCTACAGTGGTTCCCCAGTACTGTGGAATCTGGTATTCAAGGTTTTTAGCCATAGCTTCAGCTTAGGTTTCTAGATTCATAATTCATTTCACCACCCTGGTCTGTTGCCTATGTACCCCACCACACACACAGTTTATGCTGTGTTAGAAAGTCTCTCATTGCTCAAAGCCCAGCTTGAATTTCACCTCCTTTGCTAAGACTGCCCAGATCTCTTCAAGGAGAATTCATCCTACCCCACTGCTAGGTTCCTCTAGCATTTTGGGAGAAACGTGTGTTTACTAATCATTTATCATTAGTGAACTGTTTGTATTGCATGTGAATCTTACTTATAGACATCTTTTGGGGAGGGGGTCAGTTCAGTTCAGCTCAGTCATTTCTGACTCTTTGTGACCCCATGGTCTTCAGCACACCAGGCTTCCCTGTCCATCACCAACTCCCAGAGCATGCTCAAAGTGTTGCCAGTTTCGTTGATCTCTTCCAATAAATGACTTCATTGATTCTATTGTTTTTCTATTCTCTGTTTATCTCCATTCTGTTCTTTATTATTTGCTTTCTTTTGCTAGCTTTGGTCTTAGCTTTTCTTCTTTTTCTAGTTCCCCAAGATGTAAAGTTAGGTTATTGATTTTGAGACCTTCATTTTTAATGTAGGCTTTTACAGCTATAAATTTATCAGATGCATTACTTTTGCTATATTCCATGCATTTTAGTATGTTGGGATTTTTTTTTTCCATTCATCTCAGGCATTTTCTAGTTTCTTGTGATTTCTTCAACCATTGGTTATTTTAAAATNTCTAGTTCCCCAAGATGTAAAGTTAGATTATTGATTTTGAGACCTTCATTTTTAATGTAGGCTTTTACAGCTATAAATTTATCAGATGCATTACTTTTGCTATATTCCATGCATTTTAGTATGTTGGGATTTTTTTTTTCCATTCATCTCAGGCATTTTCTAGTTTCTTGTGATTTCTTCAACCATTGGTTATTTTAAAATGTGGTTTAATTTCCGCGTATTTGTGAATTTTCAGTTTTACTTATTTTTAAAATTATTTACTTTTGGCTGCACTGGATCTTTGTTGCTTTGCACAGATTTTCTCTAGATGCAAGGAGTGGGAGCTACTCTAGTAGTGATATGTGATTTTCTCATTGTGGTGGCTTCTCTTGTGGAGCACAGGCTCTAGGGCATACAGGCTCAGTAGTTGTGACTCTTGGGCCCTATAGTACAGGCTCAGTAGTTATGGTACGCGGGCTTAGTTGCCCCATGACGACGTGTAATCTTCCCAGACAAGGGATCAAACCCATGTCTCCTGTATTGNTCCCATGAAATGATGGGACCGGATACCATGATCTTTGTTTTCTGAATATTGAGCTTTAAGCCAACTTTTTCACTCTCCTCTTTCACTTTCATCAAGAGGCTTTTTAGTTCCTCTTCACTTTTTGCCATAAGGGTGGTGTCATCTGCATATCTCAGGTTATTGATATTTCACATAAAAGAAGTAAATTCAGGGACAGGAGGGTAGGTGGGGAGATAACATTCATGTCAATTTTCTGCTGAGTCTCAAATCCACATCTATAATATTATCTCTTCCCAGAGCCCAAATCCACTGCCTTGACGCATCCCCAACTGGATTTCCTAGAAGTACTTCAGCCTCAGGCTTGTCCCAAACCAGAATAGATCAATTCCTTTTCTTCTAATTTATGGTTTCATTCATTAGCAACCCCAGAGCTGATGCTGGAAGGAGGGTAGATATCTTCCATGGGCAAGAAAGTAAGAGAATGGAATAGGTAGATAACTCAAAGATGGTGGGAAATTGGGATGTGGGGTGACTAGGGAGCAGTGAGCTCAGAGCAAGCCCCTGGAAGCTATTACACACCCAGAGGTCAACAATGCAATCTGTCAGGGTCTCATGGAGTTATCCATGGTTTTTTAAATGATCTAAAGGGCTATTTATCTTCAGTTTTTCTCCGTAGCATTGGATTGTTAACCAGCTGGGAAAACCTGACACGCAGTCTTGCTTCCTGGGCCTTGTATTCCTTCCTGCTGCACTGTACTTACCCCTGATTATTGACCAAAGCGCCTTCTCACCCTCCATCCTGAAGGTCACTTACAGAGATACTTTCCAAATTCTTCCCCCATTACTGTTGAATCTCTCTCCTTTATAGCTCTTCTGAATTTTCATTGTGGCTTCCAATTTTTGCTCCATGAATGTTTGCTCTAAGAATTGAATTCTCCGTGTCCCTAGAATAGGATCTGGCATGGATGAGGCATCAACAAATTTGTTGATTGTGTAAAAAAAAAGTCAGACCATTCTGGTCCTGGAGTTTGCTCACAGGTGCACAAATGCTTATTAACATTAAAATGCACAAGCAGATCCCAGCAATAACATCCTTATTGCAGGCTGTTTTTGGATGAGGATGTTATTGTTGTGAGATATTTGTGTATTGGCCTCTCTGGACTCTGAGTGCAGTGCCCTCCTCTGCTGTCATTTGTCCTGTCACTTCAAAGTGCAGGAAAACCATGGGTGGTGATTTTAGAGTCTTATTCAGAACCCTCAGGGAATGAGTCATTTCATACTGACGACTTTTCCGGATTGCCACAGTTCAAATAAATTAAGCAACAGGACATTGTTGTTGTTGTTGTTGTAGTTATTGTTGTTAATTTTAACCTCTTCAGAAGGTAAATTTCAGAAATACATTATCATACCATCCTGAACATGATCCTACCATCTGTTTCTTCACAATCTTCATTATGAACATAGTTATAATGATTTTCCAGCTTAGCAATGAGAGTACACAGCCTTGCTAAAGGAGTGAGAGGAGGCATAAGTCAGGCTCAGTCTTCTCCCTGGAGCAGATCTAGACTAGAACCCCAAATCTAACCTGAGGACAACTGAACTGCCCCAGGAGTCAGAGGGGTAAGTGGCAGTGGGGGCAGGGGAGGGCAGAGGCAGGCTCTGACCTGAGCACAGGACCAGTGAATCTCCTGCTTCTTGGTGGATTTGAACTCTGTAAGGATTTGTTAAAATGCAGTTTCTGAGTCAGTAGATTTGGACTCAGTTCTAGGCTAGCATCTGAGTTCTGCATTTAAAACAAGCTCTCGGGTGATGCCAGGGCTGCTGGACCGCAGACCACACTTCCAATACCAAGACTTTTGTTGACCTGCTGGAGGTTTGCTTATAACCATGTGAGGCTTTTCTTGGGAAGCTTATCTTCAGTGAGTCTTTGTCCGGGGCATCTTGCAAGCGCCTGATGGCCTCTGGCAGCGAGCACGTAGCGCTCTAAGTTCGCAGAGTGCTCTCACGGGCTCTGTTTCCCTTCGTGCTCACAATAGTCCTGGGAGGCAAGTTAGCACCATTTTCCCATCTGGGAAACCAGTTCCTGACATCTCCACGTTTCGTGCTCTTTTTGTGGTTTCTTGCTGCCCACACCACACCTGCACCAGGTGCCTTCCACAGCCCTGTGGACTCAGCACAGTGGGGATGCACTGGGGAAGATGGTTGTGTGTGCACGCACGTGTGTGCCTGTATTAAAATCAAAGTCTTATCAACAGCTAGAGCACATGGGCCCATGCCATCTCACTTAGGACACCCCAACTGAGAGTGGCATTTTCTCTCCTCTCAAATCTCCCCTTCAGATGATGACCTCACCTTGTATTGTATAGACTAAACGCTGAACTCAGAAGTGGCAGTGACCCTCTGCAGTGTATACTGAGATGCTGTTGGCACCCCACTCATCGCTCCTTTAAAGCCTTTCCATTTCAGGGCTGGCTGGCCAGACTCCTGCCGGGATCAGCCTCTCCGCTCACCTAAGGGCTTCTCTGGCACAGGGACTTGCCTCTGCCCCATGCAGGTGCCGAAATGCTGGTAAATTTACAGCCCTCCAGTTAACCAGGGACTGATGGGAGTGGATATGAAAAAATAACCCAGCTCTCTCACCTCTTAATTTGGGGTAACTTAAGGGAGGCCTGGCATGCTGCAATTCACGGGGTTGCAAAGAGTCGGACACAACTGAGCGATTGAACTGAAACTGAACTGAAGAGCATCTTCCACACATTAAGGCCCAGTTACCCACAGTGGTAACTGGCTTGGTAATGTTGCCTTTATTTGGTGCCTTCCCCTCTCTGCCTCACTCCCCGACTCTGTAATAATGTTTCCTGGGGCCCCTTCCTGAATGAATGACTTACACGTGATGACTCCTTGCCTTGTGCTCTGCTGGGGTAATCCAAATTAAGACACTTCTCCCAACCACTATTTCTAATGACCTACTTACATCTGGGGCCACATGCCTGCCTTCCCTCTAGTCATAATGGAGAGAGTATTCCAATTCCTAGGTAAGGTCACACCATCTCCCAGGGACCTGGATGATATCCTCCTGGTTCTTTTATTGAATGCTGATTGCTGCGTGTGTGTGACGACACTATCAAAGACGGGAGAAAGATCCACCTGGAAGGATTACAGGAAGTAGTAGCTGTCACTCACACAGGGCCAGGAATAGAGTTGGTTCCCACCAGGCAGACTGGAAAGCTACTTATCTCACAAAGCTGCAGGTAGAGTGCTCAAAAGAGTTTTGCCTCAGCCGTGGGGAATCAATAAGTCCTGGATGAATTGCTGTTTTTGTCCTGCCTAACACATCTTAAATACCCCAAGAAGATCAAACTGTTTCAAACCCATTTAAGTGCATCCTAGAACAAAGCTCAAGAATCTTTATAAAAATAAATATCTAGCATTCAATAAGGTAATAGTCACTATTACTTGCATCGAATAAAGATGATCAGAAATGCAAATAAGCAGGAAAATACAACCTACAGTGAGAAAAATCAAAACAGACACAGGCTTACCTCAGATGTAAAAACTAACAGAGGAGAACATTTAAAAGTGTCATTATGACGACATATATGTATTGAAATATTAGATGGGGGGTTGAAAGATATAAAGATGCAGATGAAGTGTTTAGAGGTAAAAATTGTAATATCTGAGATATATGTTGAGTAGGATTAACAGCAGATTAGGCATTTCAGAAGAAAGATTATGGTGCTTAATGACAATAATAGAAATTATCCCCTGTGAAGCACAGAGAGTAAGAAGAAAACATCTTAAAATGAACAAGAGCATCAGCTGACTGAGAAAATTTTAAGCAGTCTAATATATGTGTATTTTGGCACCCTGGAGAAACAGAAGAGGAGAGACAGAAGACTACTTGAAAATAGTGACCAACACTTCCCCGAATTTGATGAAAACTATAAACCCACACATCTTGGAATCTCAGTGAGCTCCGTGAAAGAGTGTACATAGACGTTTCACTGTCAAATGCTCAAAAGCAATGATGAAAAGGAAACCTTAAAGCACTAGTGTGAGGAAAAAGACACGAAGGAACCAGAATAAGGATGATAACGGATTTCTCTTAAGAAACAATTCAAGCAAAAGGACAGCAGAATGATACTTGAAACTACAGAAGGAAAATGCCTATCAACCTAAAATCCTGTAGCCACAGAATGCAAGTTTCAATGATGGCTTTTCACAACACACTGTGATTATGTGGGATTTTGTCCTTAAGGGAAGCCAGGTGAGCATACAGGGGAACAAAGAAGAGACAGATCAAATAGCAAGACGATAGATTTAACCCTAACCATATACACAATCTGGGCTTCCCAGATGTACTAGTGGTAAAGAACCCACCTGCCAGTGCAGGAGACATAAGAGACGCAGGTTCGATCCTGGGGTCAGAAGGATCCCCTGGAGAAAGGAATGACAACCCACTCCAGTATTCTTGCCTGGAGAATCCCATGAACAGAGGAGCCTGGCGGGCTATAGTCCATGGGGTCACACAGAGTCAGACACGACTGATGCAACTTAGCACACGCTCACATAAATAATCACATTAAATGTAAATTATCTACTCTCAACTAAAAGGCATAAAGCATTAGATTAAATATAAAAACGAGACTCAATTACATGCTGCCTCCAAGAAACTCACTTGAAAAAAATCATAAATAGTTTAAAAGTAAGTGGATTGAGGTACAGGCTACTATGTATAAAATAATGCAAAATTATAGAGCAAAAGAATCCAACATGACTGAGTGACTAAACACACACATGCATTGTACATAACATGGAATATAGCCAATATCTTGTAATAATTTTAAGTGGTGTATAACCTATAAAAATACTGAATCATTATGTTGTATACCTGAAACTAGTATAATATTGTAACTCGACTATACTTCAACTTTAAAAAGTAAATGGAGGGACTTCCCTGTTGGTCCAGTGGTTAAGAATCCGCCTGCCAATGCTCGGGACATGGGTTCGATCCCTATTCTGAGACCATACCACATGCACAGGACAAGTCCTGCATCACAACTACTGAGCTCATGTTTTAGAGCCCATGCTCTGCAACAAGAGAAGCCACCACAATAAGAAGTCCATGCTCTACAACTAGAAAGTAGTTCCCGCTCACCACACTAGAGAAAGCCTGCCCATAGTGAAGACTCAATACAGCCAATAAATAATACAATTTTGTTTAAGGTTAGTTAAAAAGTAAATGGATTGAAAATATATATACTATACTATCAATAGTTCAAAAAGAGTTGGAATGGCTCTATGTGTCAGATAAAGTAGATTTCAGAGCAAAGAATATCATCAGAAATAAAGAATACCATTTCCTAATAAGAAAGGGGTGCCACGTGCATGCTCAGGCATGTCTGGCTCTGTGCGACCCTATGGACTGCAGCCTGCCAGGCTCCTCTGTCCGTGGGATTCTCCAGCCAAGAATATTGGACTGGGTTGCCATGCCCTCCTCCAGGGGATCTTCCTGACCCAGGGGTCAAACCTCTGTTTCTTGCGCCTCCTGCATTGGCTGGTGGATCCTTTACCATTGAGCTACCAGGAAAGCCCTAAGAAAGAGATAAACTCATCAAAAGCACGAAATTCTAAAAGCATATGCATGTAATGAAAGGATTTCAAAGTGTATTAGAGGAAAAAAGCTGCTAGAATTGCAAGGAAAAGTAAACAGATTCACAATTACCTTCAGAGACTTCAACATCTCTTTCTTATTAATTAACAGAAAAGAGATAAAGAAAGAAAGCATTTACGCTGAAAAATGGGGGAGCCCAAAGCAAAAACATTATGCTAAGTGAAAGAAACTAATCACAAAGCACCATACACTGTACTGTCGTTGGTGTTCAGTCACTCAGTCATATCCGACTCTTGGCGACCCCATGGACTGTAGCCCGATGGGCTCCTCTGTCCGTGGGATTCTTCAGGCAAGAATACTGACTGGACTGGGTTGCCATTTCCTTCTCCACCATATACTGTATAATTCCATGCATATGAAGTATACAGAATAGGCAAATTCATACAGAATGTAGATCCATGGTTGCTTAGGGCTTGGGGTTTTGGGTAGTGACTGCCATTGGGTACAGAGTTTTTGTTTTTTTACAAAATACGATGCAAATGTTCCAAAATTGTTTGTGGAGAAGATTGTCCAACTCTGTGAATTAAAAAATTGAATTTTCACTTTAAAAGGGTGAATTCTGTGGCTTGTGAATTATATTCAAGTTAAGCTGTTATTTAAAAAGTTGTTCTAAATTTTGTAACTAATTCTCGGGTTAAGTGTCAGACAAACGCCTGATGGCTTCTCACTGCTCTTAGGATGACTTCCCAACCCTAACCCTGGTACAACTGGCCCTATGCAGCTCATCCTCCTTCTCTTCATTCTTGTGCTCCAGCCACAGTGGGCTTCCCTCTGTTCCTGGACAGGGCAAACTGATTCCTGTCTCAGAACCTTTGCACTTGCTGTTACTTAGATCTTGAAGTCTTTTCTACAGAACCGCTTCCTTCTCATCAACCATGTTTCATCTCAAGTATCATCTTCTCTGAAAGGCTTTCCCACATTGTCCTGCCAAAAGCCTACTTTCGATTCCATGTTACCTTATTTTATCTATTTCATGCAACTTAGTTCCTTAAACAACCTTCTTTGTTGACATATGTGTCTACCTGCACTAGAATGTAATGTAAATTCTTTGAGGAATAGGTTTCTTGTCTTGTTCCCCGCTGTATCTACAGTTTTTAGAACAGTGCCTGGCTCGTGTTTGTTAACTGAGTAAGAGTTACCCAGATCAAAGAAAATCACCAGAAATACACACTGCTGGTAGAAATAATGGCACTAGGGAGCGAGGCATGAAGGGTAGAAGGAGTGGATGAAGGTCAAAGGTCATGCCTAAGTGACACCAAGGGGGTCAGGTTGACTGCTCTCTGTAAGTTAGCAGGCTCAAGTGCTAGCACTAGAAAGACGCTAATGCAGTGGGAATAGATGTTTCTAAACTTTTCTTTAACAATTTTAAAAATTAAAAATATATAATATATACAGGAGAGTATATAGTATTTTTATACAATATAAAGAATAATTATAAAGCTTCCCTGGTAGCTCAGATGGTAAAAAATCTGCCTGCAATGCAGGAGACCCAGGTTCGGTACTTGGTTTGGGAAGATCCCCTGGAGAAGGAAATGGCAACCCCCTCAAGTATTCTTAGCTGGAGAATTCCATGGACAGAGGAGCCTGGTTCATGAGGTTGCAAAGAGCTGGACACGACTGAGCAACTAAATACAAACATTCATGTAGTTACCACCCGAGTTAAGAAATGGGAACTTGCCAGTCACCCTGCAAGTCTGTGTGATTCTTGTCACATTCCTCTTCTCAGGACAGAACCACTCTCCTGATTTTTTTTTTTTTAAATTTTCTTTATTTATTTAACTGTGTTGGGTCTTTGTTGCTCTGTGTAGGCTTTCTCTTGTTGCAGCGAATGGAGGCTACTCTCTAGTTGAGGTGCACGGGCTTCTCATTGCAGTGGCTTCTCTTGTTGCAGAGTGCAGGATTTAAGTATGTGGGCTTTAGTAGCTGTAGCACGTGGCCTTCTTAGTTATTAGCCCAGTAGATATGATGCAGGGGCTTAGTTGCCTTGTGGTATGTGGGACCCTCCTAGACCAGGGATCAAGCCCATGTCTCCTGAATTGGCAGATGGATGCTTAACCACTGGACCACCAGGAAAGTTCCACTTTCCTGATTTCTATTATAGTTATGCAGTTGCTTTTTTTAAAAAAATATTTTGACATCTACTTGTCCATGATTAAATAATGTATTTTTCAGTTTTTGAACTTTATATAAATGAAGTTATACTGACTGTATCTTCTATGATTTGCTTCTTTTACTCAACACTATGTTTCTAAGCTATTTCTATGATGACAGATATGGCTGTCCATTATTACTGTTGTATAGGACTCCATTGACTGAACATACCACAATTTATTTTCCAGCCTACCGAAGGGGAATGGCTTCTAGTTTTTTGCTATGCTAGAAATATTTTTGTACATGTTCACGTTTTCCCAAGCACAGTATGTGCATACTGTTTTCCCTGGAGAACCCTGATGTTATACTCAGTTTATTTATTCATCTATTGAAGGACATCTTGGTTGTTTCCTATTGGAGCATTTATGAATAAAGCTACTATAAATAAACATTCCTGTAAAGGATTTTGTATTTACTTAAATTTTCAGTTCACTTAAGTCATACCCAGGAGTGTAATTGCTGGGTTGTATAGTAAGTCTATATTTAGCTTAAAAGAAATTGCCAAAGTAGCTACACCATTCTGCATCCCCACCAGCCATGAAAGAGCGCCCTCATTACTTCACATACTCATCAGCATTTGGTATTGTCAGGTTCTTGGACTTTAGCCATGCTATTAAGTGTGTAATAGAAATGTCATTATTGCTTTCATTTGTATTTCTTTAATGACAAATTATTTTGAGTGTAATCATATTTTTAACTTTCAGTTTCCTGATTATTTTTACGGTTGAGTTTATTTCATATATTTATTGGCCATTTGACTTTTCTCTTTATGCAGTGTTCAGGTTTTTTTGCTCATTTTTTCAATTTGATTTTTATCTTTTTCTCGTTATTTCCTAGAACTTCTTTATATATTCTGGGTGTAATTTCTTTTCTGGTGTAAGGCATTGCACATGTTTTTACTTACTTTATGGCTTGCTTTTCACTTTATGATGCCTTTTGATGAACAGAAAATCTCTGTATTTGAGCTAGAGCACAGGATCTGGAGCTCTTAGTGTTGCGTTGTGCAGGCTCTAGAGTGCACAAATTCATTAGTTGTGTTATACTGGTTTCTCTAGTTTGTAAAACTACATGGGTAGTTTTTACACATGGGTTNTTTTACTTACTTTATGGCTTGCTTTTCACTTTATGATGCCTTTTGATGAACAGAAAATCTCTGTATTTGAGCTAGAGCACAGGATCTGGAGCTCTTAGTGTTGCGTTGTGCAGGCTCTAGAGTGCACAAATTCATTAGTTGTGTTATACTGGTTTCTCTAGTTTGTAAAACTACATGGGTAGTTTTTACACATGGGTTGAGTTGCCCCTTGATACTTTGAATCTTAGTTCCCCACCCAGGGATTACCAAGGAAGTCCCCGAAAGTAAATAGGCTTAACTTCTTTGCCTAAGTCCCTCTCCCCTTCCTGCTGCCCTCTGATCTGGTTCCTCTGTGCTTACCCTCCAACCGCCATTCCCAAAGGAAAAGGTCCTATCTGGCATCACCTTACAGGGTAAGGTCAGGCAGAACTGAAAGGGAAAACGATTGAGTCTTGTTAGTGGGTAGGAGTTGTTAGGACAAGCTCTTGAATGCTCATATGTTAATCTTTTTTGTCCTATCACAGCTTTAAATGATAGTAGTAATCTGGATGGAACAGGGATCACTACACAGAATCTACCGTGCCCAAGGGAATCTTATGAGGGACCCTGCCCTTTATTTTCCCTGTTGCTGGGCAAGAGGCCAAGGTTATCCACATAGTAAAGTCCTGGGGTTGAGGGTAGGGAAAATGAAAAAGAACTGAATAGCTTGGGGCTGGAGAAATTTTTCAGGGCATTTGAGGTGAGAGGAGCCAAACTAAGAAGAGGAGGAGAAAGTGGATTCTCAGAGCATCACACGGAGTGTATTTAGATTCATTTTTCTTTTCAACAGAAGCAAGCAAAGAATGAACTGTTCTAAGATGCCACTAAGGTGGCAGCTGCTATGAGGAAGGTGGCTGTAGATCTTGTCAGTATTACTTTTGAAGGTAAACAAAAGACACATTTGCACAGAATGCATTTGGAATCCCAGAACTGAAGGAAGAATTAGGAGTAAAGAAGGAAACGCCTTCGAAATTTGGAAGACGCTTGTCAGAGCATCGTGCTTGCAGATGATGACCGTGTAATGGTATCAAGATGATTTAAAATTGGTGATGTTTTCATTAGCCATTCTCAGGAATGAGCGCAAGAAGTGTCAGAGGAAGCAAAGAAAAATTTCCTAGAAGAAACCGATGCCTTAGAATCCAAACTGAGATCAACTCAGTGGGTGTTAGACTCGAAAGTTGAGTTATAATCAAGATTTGATAGCAACATAAACCTTGAAATGAAGTGAAGTCACTCAGTTGTGTCCGACTCTTTGTGACCCCATGAACTGGAGCCTACAAGGCTCCTCTGCCCATGGAATTTTCCAGGCAAGAGTACTGGAGTGGGTTGCCATTTCCTTCTCCAGGGGATATTCCCGACCCAGGGATCGAACCTGTGTTTCCTACATTGTAGGCAGACACTTTACCGTCTGAGCCACCAGGGAAGCCCACTCTTTGTGACCCTATGAACTATAGCCCTCTAGGCTCCTCTGCTCATGGGGATTCTCCAGGCAAGTATACTGGAGTGGGTTGCCATGCCTTCCTCCAGGGAATCTTCCTGATTCAGGGATTGAACTTGGGTCTCCTGTGTCTCCTGCATTGCAGGTGGATTCTTTACCACCGAGACACCAGGGAAGCCCAGTTTATTTGCTTATTTTATACATAACAGTTGTACTGTTAGGAGAAGTACACTGATTGAAACCGCCCACCCTGGCCAGGCACCATAGTAACCATTTGCATGAGTTGTTTTATGATAGGAGATCCTGGTAAGGAACAGGGAACTAATAAGCCACCACCAACCGGAAGAGTTCGGGAAAGGTCGAAAGAGGACACTGCGTGTCCGTCCACTTCCCAGAATCCCTCTCGCTAGCATCCATCTTGGCTGAGCGATGCGTGCACCACCAGGAATGACTCTGAATTGGAATGATTGGCCAAAGACCACCCGGAAACTAATCCCATCACCATAAAACCTGAGACTGCAAGCCATGCGGCAGAGCGGTTCTCCTGGGTTCCCTTCCCCTACTCTCTCCACCCAGGTGCCCTTTCCCAATAAAATCTCTTGCTTTGTCAGCACATGTGTCTCCTTGGACAATTCATTTCTGAGTGTTAGATAAGAGCCCAGTTTCAGGCCCTGGAAGGGGTCCCCCTTCCTGCAACAGTACCTCTTAATCCTACACCCTCTGCTTCCCTCTACCCACTGGTAAACACTAGTTTGCTCTCTATATTGAACTAGAATAATGTTTAAATTGAAATGACTTCTTTAAAAAGAGGAGGATGAATTGTTCTGCTGGCTTTATCTGCTAGGTATACTTCTTAAATGCAGTGCTAGTCTGACTCTGAACCCTGAGTGTTTTTGGCTTCAGAAGGACTCCACTGCCTGCTATGGATGTACAAGGCTGTGTTAAAGACTTTAAGGATGAAGAAACTGAGGGTCTGAGGTGGTGGGTGCCTTGCCCCTAGTCACGGAACTAAGAGATGTCAGAGCATGGACACAAATGCAGCTGGGTCCGACTTTCTAGCCCGAGGTCTTTGTCTTGCTGCTCAGATGGCTCTCCTTTGATCAGCCGCTGATCCTAGCTCATTCCTGCCCCCTCGCACTTCCTGTTCCCCTCCCCTCCCCCTTGTTGTCCGCAGGGCCAGCCCTTGCCTCAGGGCCCAGCTGAACCTGTACCCTCTNTTTAAAAAGAGGAGGATGAATTGTTCTGCTGGCTTTATAACTGCTAGGTATACTTCTTAAATGCAGTGCTAGTCTGACTCTGAACCCTGAGTGTTTTTGGCTTCAGAAGGACTCCACTGCCTGCTATGGATGTACAAGGCTGTGTTAAAGACTTTAAGGATGAAGAAACTGAGGGTCTGAGGTGGTGGGTGCCTTGCCCCTAGTCACGGAACTAAGAGATGTCAGAGCATGGACACAAATGCAGCTGGGTCCGACTTTCTAGCCCGAGGTCTTTGTCTTGCTGCTCAGATGGCTCTCCTTTGATCAGCCGCTGATCCTAGCTCATTCCTGCCCCCTCGCACTTCCTGTTCCCCTCCCCTCCCCCTTGTTGTCCGCAGGGCCAGCCCTTGCCTCAGGGCCCAGCTGAACCTGTACCCTCTTCAGCTCGTGTCATATCAGCCTCTAGAGACATCGGCCCCTGCCTCCTCAGTGAGAAGGAGAGAAAGCTCTTTGCATCCTGACACTCTCCAGACAGCCAGGCCCCAGAGCTTGCAGCCAAGTGGAACCCCTCCGGGTGCCCCCAGCCTGGGCTCCGGGGGCGCTCCCAGTCACAGCCCAGGAATGTGGGCATCCGAGTACCAGCAGCAGACACGCTGGCTGTCAGCCGAGCCAGGGGCCCTGATAACTGACAGGAGTTGAAAGAACCATTAGAGAGGAAGGCTGGGTCCCAAGGGCACATTTCAGGGTCGCTGGAATGGGCAGAACAGCACAAAGCAGCCAGGGCTGGCAGCCTCAAAGAAGCCACTGCCTAACAGGCCTCAGTTTCCCCATCTGTAGTATTCTACAGATATATTTCTGTAGGGATGATATTTCCTTTTTTTTTTTTTAAATTCATTTTATTTATGTATTTGTTTTTGGCCATGCTGGGTCTTCATGGCTGCTGTGGCGTTTCTCTAGCTGCGGCGAGCAGGGGCTACTCTCTGGTTGTGGTGTGCAGGCTTCTCATTGCGTGGCTTCTCTTTTTGCTGAGCACAAGATCCAGGGCACATAGGCTTCAACAGTTGTGGTATGAGGGTTCTAGAGCACAGGCTCAGTAGTTGTGGCTCTGTGGCCTGTGAGATCCTTCTAGACCAGGGATCGAGCCCTTGTCTCCTGAACTAGCAGGCGGATTCATTATCACTGGGCCACCAGGGAAGCCCCAGAATACTTCTTGACCTGCCTGCCTCACCAGGCAGCTGTAAGGAAATGAATGTGATTGATTATATGACCCGATTTTATTGCCTACTCCAGCCCGTCTCAGAGAACCACAGGGGAAGCCGAGGCCCAAAGAGGGCAGCTCACACCTTAATAGAGCCAGGCTCAGCCTCCATGTCCCTGTTTCCCCAACCAAAGCTCTTCTCCCTATTCTCAGTCCCTTCTGTCCTGAACACACTCGGGTAGAAAGGATAACTTCCTGCACGTGGACCGGGATGAAGCAGAGCTAGTCCAAGAACCTGGGACGAGGCCAGGAGAGCCAGGCTGCAGGCTTAGGCTGTCATTGACTTAATGTGAGAAACCGGGACGGGATTTCTCCTCTCAAGGCCATTCTTTATTGTAACATGGGGGCATCACCATCAAGAACGCTTCTTAGACTTTCGTGTGCTGGTGAATTGCTGGGATCTTGTTAATAGGCAGATTCTGATTCAGCAGGTCTGGGGCAGGGCCCCAGAGATGTCATTTCTAACAAACTTCCAGAGTCTGCTGATGTTGCTGGCCCTTGGACCACTTTTCTTTTTCTTCAGCTAAGACAGGAAAAGAAATGATTTACTGTACACGTTACATTCAGCCACAACTGACAAGAGAACTAGTCCATAATATCACAAGTCCAGGGCAAAGGACCAAAAGGAACTGCTTTGATACAAGCATGGTGAGTCTCTCAAAGGTGGTCGAGGCAATCAGAATGGTCGTAGATGTTCCAGGTAGATATTCCATTGAGAAGTTCTAGACGGTAGACATGCAGTCGAACAATTTGTACCAGCGTCCCTGGCCTCTAGCTTTCCTTTTCTGCTTCTGTGGCTTCCATGGTGTACAAGTTTACTTGGACCTCTGCCTCATCTTTCTTCTTTTGCGCTTCAGCCTGCACACTCACTTCTTCCTACGTTTTGCTCTCAAGGTATGGAAGTTTCTCCGAAAAAAGCCCTTGGACCACTTTTTAAGAACAAGAGCCTGAAGGAGCCCTAACGGCTTCCAGTACGGCCTTTGGTAAGTGTCTGGGGCTCTGGGATGTCTCCTTTCCTTCACCCCCGCAAGCCCCCACCCCCAGGCTGTCCAGAGGTTCCTGGCACTCCGCCTGGGGAGCACTTCCTCTCTTCTCTGAGGCTCTTCCCTCCATCCACTCCTGCTTCACCTTCAGAAGCAAGAAGTCTCAAGTTGTTCTTCCTCCAGCTGGGACTTGCCTCATGAAGACCCTCCTCCAGCCTTTCATAGGAGCCAGAGCCCCGTCTCTGTTGAGGATGAGAGCAGCTTGTTACACAGCTTCCCAGCTCCACGGGGAAGGCTGGGAACCCTTAGAGAGCAGACTCCCAGGAGCCCCTCGTCCCGAGGCCTGGTTCTTGTCTCTGGAGTGGGGCCACCTGGACTTTCCTGCCCTCAACACCCGCCCAACAGCAGCAACTTCTGTAGTAAGATTTATGTGATGCCATTGGGGTTATTTTTTAAAAAAAGAAAAAAAAAAAACAGGGTGTGTGTTAAGAAGGAAGGAAGAAACCCAACATTTATTAAGGTCCTATTGTGTGGCAGGCATATTCACAAACATCTCTTCCTCCCAACCCTTGGCCCTGGAAGGCACTTGCCTGAAGGTCATGGTGAGGATGGAAAAAAAATGAAGCCTGTGAAACTCCTGAGTGACTTGTCAGCAGTCTGAGGAGTGGATAGAGGCCAGCCTGGTTTCAGAGCACAGAGAAAGAGGAGGCTGGAGCAGGCAGAGGAGGGGCATCCAGCGCTGGTGGGGCCTGTTGATCACAGATGGAGTGGAACTTCTCTCTATGAGCAGCGGGCGCTGGTTAGGATTAGGCAGATTGGGGGCCAGATCAGACTGGGGGTCTCCAGAAGGACAGTGTGGCCAGAGCGGAGATGTGTGGAGGGGCACTGCTACACGAGGAGGTCCTTTCCCGCCCTGGGATCTTGAACTGCTCAGGCTGTGTAGCAGTTGTTTGTCTACATCCTAAGTATCTCTATGGCACGTTCATATCCACAGCCCGAGTTCCCTGTCAAAACCCCCAGGAGGGGGCAGCACAGACCTCAGTCTCCCCTTTGGGAGACAAGGTCCAAGGACCGCCAAAGGCTTCCCCGAGACCCCCCTGGGATGAGTCACTGGGCAGAAGTTGGAACCCAGGCTCCCACAGGCTATGTTGCTGCCAGGACTCTGGGGCCTGGGAGGGAGAGAGACCGGAAAGCTGGGGCCCAGCCCGGGTCAGCCAGCGTCCATCACCAGCAGCATCACCAGGCTGGCCCGGCTCAAAATAGCTCTCCAGACACAAGGAAATATTTTATCCTCCTCTGTTTTCCCACCAAAGAAAATAAACATTCCCAAATCTCAATGGGGCCAGACTCCAAAGAGGGGGAAAGAGAACGGGAGCAGGCCTGGCCGCCCACTGAGAAGCCGTGTTTCTGTCCTCTTAGTTCCCTTCTTCAGGGTCAAGACTCTGCTTTGTGACATGAGTGTGGTGACTCCCACGACTTTCCCAGTGGTGACTGGCTTTCTCTTGGTGTGAGACTGCCCTTTCCCAGGGGTCGCTCGTCTCAGACGTGGTGACACCATTGGCAGACTGCAGAGACCGTGCTTGAGGGGTATAAGTATGGATTATTTAGGACACAGCTCTGCCCTTGAGGGGCTTACAAGCTACTGGGTGGCAGGGCGGGGCTTCTCTCCTTGAGGAGCTCTTGGAACCTGGAGGAGAGAGCACTAACATTTACTGAGAGTCAACCAAGCGCCAGAAACCCCCACAGACAGTCATCCCATTTGACCCTCACAAGCCTTCGAGCTGCATGTTATCACTTCCCATTTTCCAGATGAAGAAACTGAGTCTCAGTCTGAGCATGAAATCTCAAGGTTTCATGACTTGCGAATGATAGATCTAGGATTAAATCATATGTTACGCAGCTTTAGGACTGTCCTTTGCATCCTGCTGGCTCTTGTGGGGCACACATGGAGACTGGCCAGTGGATTGAATGAGCCCTGGACTCACACATGTACAGAGCTCTCCCCTTCTCCCTCTGGCTGTGGGAACCCTAGGTCCTGGGACACAGAGACCTTATCAGGAAGACAGAAATGAGGCTGGTGTTATGTTCTGCATTGAATTGTGTTCCCCCCAAAGATCTGTTGAAGATATAACCCTCATACCTGCCAATGTGACTTTATTTGGAAATCAGATCTTGGCAGATGTAGTCAAGTTAAGCAGAGGTTGTAGGGTGGGCCCTAGTCCACTATGGTTAGTGTCCTTATAAGGAGAGGAAAGATGAAGGCAAAGGCAGAGATTGGAGTTATGCTGCCCTAAACCAAGGAATGCCTGAGACTATCGGAAACTAAGAGGCAAGGAAGGATAGTCCTCTGGAGGGCTTTGGAGAGAGCATGACTGCCAGCACCTAGATTTTATAGTTCTAGCCTCCAGAACTGTGAGACAATACCATTCTATTGTTTTAAGTCATCTAGTTTGTGGTCCTTTGTAATGGCTGCCTTGGCAGACTCCTATAGCTGAGGTCTGCCTGGTGTCCCCTGGCTTCCTTAGGAAGCAGGCAGACTAGAACTTGTGGGAGAGAAGAGCTCAAGTCTCAGCTCCACGAGGGAAAAACTCCTCCCAGTCAGAATGAGTCTTCAGCGGGGGCTACTTCAAAGGAGTGAGGGTCACGTCATAAGGTGGATATGTAAAGGAGTAGGTGGATCCTCTATAGGAATACTCGGTTGTCTCTTTCTTCCTGCTTTTTGGGAAGTCATAAATGTATATACAGATATTAAAATAGAAAGGATTGGCCTACTGATAAATTTTCTATGTATCTTGCAAACATGTTTTCTAGTTAAGGGGCTTTCCTGGTGGCTTAGACAGTAAAGCGTCTGCCTGCAATGCAGGAGACCCGGGTTCGATCCCTGGCTTGGGAAGATCCTTTGGAGAAGGAAACAGCAACCCACTCCAGTACTCTTGCCTAAAAAATTCCATGGACAGAGGAGCCTTGTAGGCTCCAGTCCATGGGGTCGCAAAGGGTCGGACTCGATAGCAGCTGAGCATGCCCTTGTTTAAAATCTGGTAGAGCAAAACTTACCCATCTGCACTTTCTTCTTCTGGAATGTCTTCATTATAGTTTTTGGTATTTATTAAAAGTCATTTAAAAAAATCCTTATCCCTGCTCATTTATATTAAAGTTCTCTTAAAATAATACTACTGTCACTATTAATCTGAATGATTTACTTTAAAATTTGTATAACTGTGTAATAAAAGTTTAAAAGTTTGGGATATAGTCATAAAAATTTCTAAGTGTAGATAGCAATATACATACAATGTATTTATGTCTACATTATGATAAAATCTCTGGAGAAGGGAAAGGCTATCCACTCCAGTATTCTGGCCTGGAGAATTCCATGGACTGTGTAGTGCATGGGGTCGCAAAGAGTCGGACATGACTGAGCTACTTGCACTTCACTTCACTATGATGAAATCATTCTTCATACACTATTCAGCCATTTGACTTTTTCACTTAGACATATGTTCGATATATTTTCGTGCCATCAAAATCAAACTGACAAACCCACTGACTCTGGAAGAGGAAGACCCCATGGCCGGAGCTGTTGCAACCATGATTGCCCAGTCAGTGACCTGAATCAAATAGTCATCAGAACGCTGGGCAAAGAAAAAAAAAAAAAAAAAGAACTACCTCATTTAAAAAATGTTCCCAGTGTATCCCATTTTAGAGAAATACTCTAATCTAGTCAATCAATTTCTTGAGGTACAATGATACTTTCAACAGATCGTTAAAAAAAAAAATTCTAGGGACTTCCCTGGTGGTCCAGTGGACAAGAATCCTTCTTCCAATATAGGGGATGCAGGTTTGATCCCTGGTTGGGAAACTAGGATCTCACATCCCTTGTGGGCAAATAAGCCTGTGCACCGCAACTAAGACCCAAGGCAGTCAAAAACATATAAATAAATAATTTTAAAAAATTATACTTCCCTAAACAAACTACCTTCCGAGAATTGTGGCCATTTACACTCCCACTAACCCTGGATCACAGCACCTATGGGGTTAAAGTCACCAACACATGGTGTTTTCAAGAAGGGAGTTAGACAGAAACTTTAAAAATAGAGCAAAGAACATGATAGGCATTGTGTGCCTTCACCCGGCTTTGCCCCATATTTACCGCATGAACTTTTTATTACATTTTATTTGGAAATTAAAAAGAAATTAAGGACATTTCACACATAAGTAAAAGTGGGGAGAATGAACCCTGACCACCTTCAACAGTTATCAACTCATGGCTAACGGTGCTCCATCTAGACTCCCAACCACAAGTTAATGAAACAGACACCAAACTTCATATAATTTCACCTGTAAATACTTCAGCAAGCCTTTGCAAAAGATAAACAGTTTCATACCTTAAAAATGAATGATTTTCTAATATAATCAGATACCAATGTAACACATTTTACTGGTTGTCTTTTTACATATATTATACATATGTACATATATATAAAGTATAATAGATAATATGTATATTCATTTATATGTATTTTTTCTTTATGTGTATATATTTGCTTGAATAAGGATCCAAAGTAAGGTCCAGACATTGCTTTTGATTGTGTCTCTTAAGTTTTTCTTTTTAATTTTGAAGCAAGCACAAACACAGAAAAGTGGCAAGTACATTACAAAGAACTTCCCTTCCCCTGAACCTTTTGAGCGTGAGTTGTGTACCTGGTTTCCCATCACCCCCTGAGTCTGTATTATTTCCTATGAAGACTGTCTCCTCTGTAATACAACCAGCAACACCAGGAGGCTAACAGGGAGTCATTGCTATCATTTACTCCTCAGACCTCCTTCAAGTGGCCAATTGCCCCAGCAGTGTCTTGTATAGTCGGAGGACCCAGTTCAGACACACTTGCTGTGTTTAGATGTCATGTCTCTTTAGCCTCCTTCAGTCTGGAAAAGTTCCTCAACTTCTGACTTTTAAGACCTTGACATTTGGGGAGTGATTTTCTAGACCAGCAGGAATCCGTCTGACATTTCTTCACGATTAGGCATCATTAGCAGGAGTAGCCCAGAAGTGACCCTGTGGCTTCCTCATTGTCTTCAGATGGCGTGTGATTTTGAAGGGGCCATTTACTGATGAAGATAGAGATGATATCTGCTGGTCCTCTCCACAGTGAAGTTACTCCTTCCTCCTTTGTGATTTCATAAATACTTTGAAACTGTGAACATGTCTCATTTCTCATCAAGCTTTCAGTTTATTCGTTTGTTTATATCAGTGTGTACTTATGATTTTCTGTCTTATTCACTGGGCTGTATTTAGTTCTGTGATCAAATTGTCCCTAGCTTGACCAGTCCCTTCAAGCTGGGTCATGTATCCTTTTGAAAAGTCCCCGTCATTCTTGGATACTTCCGTAATTTCTGGCACAACAAGATCTTCCAGGCACATCTTGTACTCTTCCTTCCCCTATCCTGTGATCAGGCATTCTCTAAGGAAATGCAAAACGGTGACATTCTAATTCTATTATTCTTTCTTTGCTTATTAGCAAGGATTCCTTCATTCCAAACAAAATAAAAAACTTCCTTTTCATCAAATAACACGAGTTCATTTCTCTGAGATAGTTTCAATAACAAGTCAGGATGAATGTCTTTCTCTTTACTTGTCAGCTTTCATAATAATGAGTTTATTTTCTAGCACCCCCCAAAGTTGATCAATAAGACTTTTTGCTTCCAGTTTATTGACATATAGATGTTCTAAAGTTTAAGGTGTACAGCATAATGTTTTGATTTACATATAGTATAAAGTGATATCAAAATAAGTTTAGTGAGTGTCCATCATGTCATATAGACATGTAATTAAATTAAAGAAACAGAAGGCAATTTGCCATGAGAACTCAAGATTTCCTCTAACTACTTTCATATATAACATACAGTGGTGTTAATTTCATTTATTGCATTGTACATTTCNAAGTGATATCAAAATAAGTTTAGTGAGTGTCCATCATGTCATATAGACATGTAATTAAATTAAAGAAACAGAAGGCAATTTGCCATGAGAACTCAAGATTTCCTCTAACTACTTTCATATATAACATACAGTGGTGTTAATTTCATTTATTGCATTGTACATTTCATCCCTAGTACTTATGTATCCCATAAATGGAAGTGTGCACCTTTTGACTACCTTCATCCAATTCCTTCTCCCCCAATTTCCCACTTTTGGTTACCACAAATCTGATCTCTTTTCTAAGAGTTTGTTTAGTTTTGAAATATAGTTGACCTACAACACTAGATTAGGTCCTGTTAGACAACATAGTGATCCAACATGTCTATACATTTCAAACTGATCACCATGATAGGTCTATTATGATATGAACAAGTATTGTTATGAACTTGGTGACTTTTAAGTATTTCAATATATTTGTCATTATTGTTATGAAATTCAGATGGTCCCATATTTGGTCAGTGGGATCCTGTCTTGGTTTGTTTTTCCATATGAATCTAATCATGAGGAAACAGGAGAAATCACAAGCAAACTGAATTCTTTCCCAATGAAAAAGGTCACTGGGAATTTTGTTTGGGATTGCACTGAATCTACAGGTCAGTTTGGAGAAAACTGACTTCTTCAAGATAGCAAGTCTTTCCATTTATTAATGTGATATACATCTCTGTTCATTGGTAAAGAACCTGTCTGCCAATGCAGGAGACTTAAGAGACTCGGGTTTGATCCCTGGGTTGGAAAGATTCCCTGGAGAAGGATGTGGCAACCCATTCCAGTACTGTTGCCTGGAGAATTCCATGGGCAGAGGAGCCTGGTGGGCTACAGTCCTTG
Organism: Neotragus moschatus; assembly: GCA_006410615.1. Taxonomy (NCBI): domain Eukaryota; kingdom Metazoa; phylum Chordata; class Mammalia; order Artiodactyla; family Bovidae; genus Neotragus; species Neotragus moschatus. The sequence continues at coordinate 617,853 of SJYA01002100.1, read as the reverse complement.
GGGTTACAAAAGATCATGACTTAGCGACTAAACAGCAACAGCAACATCTTTCAATGAAGTTTTATTAATAGTCCTGTACATCTTTTGTTAGCTTTATTCCAAGATATTGCACATTTTTATTAGTACAAATCATATTCTTTTTAAACTGTATTTTCTAACAAAAAAATGGAAAAAATGGTAGTATATAAAAGTGCAGTTGACTTTTGTATATTGAATTTAATCAGACAAATTGCTAAAGTCTCTTTAGTCTAATAATTTGACTCTAGACTATTTTGCTTTCCTAGGTAGAAAGTCATATTAAATCATAACAGTTTTGTTTCTTCCTTTTCGATCCTTAATTTTATTTCTCTTTTGTCTTATTGTGTTTTCTGGAACTCCTAGTGCAATGTGTAATGGAAATGGCAGTAAGTACTCTTCTTTATCTTATTCATATTTTTAAAAGAAGCACTTCTATTGTTTCAGAATTTAGTAAAATACTTCCCATAGGTTTTTTTGGTAGATATCAGGTTTAGAAAATTTGTTTATATTACTAATTGTGAAGAGTTTTATTTAATTGCAAATGGATGTTGACTTTTATTTTTTCTATCATTTATTAAAAATAAGTCTAATTTTTCCCTTTAATCTGTTGTTGAAAGCAATTCATTTATAGGTTTTTCTAATGTTGAACACTGTGGTCAGAGAACATGGTTTATATGATTCTTTGGAGTTTGTTGATACTTGTATAGCCTAGTGTATTATCAGTAGGCAAAGTTGGTCTATGTTCTCTAAAACTGGGTTTATTTTCCAGTTATTGGATACAGGATTCTAAATGCAAGCATTAGATCACCAGTCTTACTGATGATTTTTTTAATGTGATCTAACAAGTTCTAATAGATCTCCCTCTGTATATGTCTTTTTTAAAGCTGTGTTTTCATGTGTTATGAATTAAATAGTTTTATATCTTTCAGGTTAATTGAAATATTAATTATTTTGTGATGGCCCACTTTATCTCTCATCCTGTTTCTGTCTTCAAATTTGTTTAGTCTGATATTCATTTGGTTACACCAGATTTTTTTCTTTTTGGTTAATATTTGTTTGTTCCATCCTTTGAATTTTCTGTGTTCTTACAGCTATTTTTTTTAAACTTTCTTTAACCATCTTCACTTTGCTATTGTGATTCAAGTTATTTCTACTGTATAGCACATAGTAGGTACTCAGGAAACCCGCCATTGTCACCCTCAGGTGTCTTCGAGGCCTTCTAGGGGTAGGAGACTGGGAAGGGAAGCGAGGTCTCGTCTCACTATTACCCCTCAGTCTGGGGGCCTACAGGACATGGTTTTTCCTGAGAAAAGCATGGCGTTTCCAGAAAGACCTGGCTGAGAAAACCCCACTAGTCTGAGGCCACATAACTGTTTCCTAGAAACTAGATGTGAGTGAAACTCTGCTGGTGCCCGAGTCACAGCATACGTTTCCTGTTTTTCATCCACGAGCTAATAAAGTTATTTCCTTCACATGCTGCACTGCTGAGCAGGAAGGCCCTGCTGCCTCAAGGCTGGAGGCCGGCCCTTATCCACTGCACTCCAGGCGAGGGAGGAAGTGGCCTGGGCTCTCCTGGGGGAGGGGCTTCCTCTTGGGCAGGACTGCTGTCAACTCTCCTCCCCACACACTCGACCCCTCAGCTGCAAGGGGGCATCAGAGCCAGCTCTACCCCGACAGTCCCCAGGACTCTGTCCTGAGGCCTGGAGCCCTCCGTGGGTGTCCCGACCATCTATCTGGTTCTCTTGGAAGACCCCTCGATGTCTGAGCAGCACCTCAAATTTCTCATGTCCCATACAGATCCCTTGCCTCACGCATGTCCTTCCTCACAGTCCCCATCTCTGGTTCTCTCACCCTCCACCGGCTGCTTAATCCGAACGAAGGGCATCACTGGACCCCCTGCCCAATCCGTGTAGCCTGTTAGCCAGATGACTTGATCTGGGCTCCCCAGCCCCAGCCTAGACTCCATGCCCAGCAGTGTGGCGAGGGCTTCTGGAGGGTCCCCAGGGCAGGGATGGGATGGTGTCATTGCTTTGCCCCAGCACAGTGTGGCATTAGGGAGACTCCTCCGGAAACTGTGTTGAACGGTGGAGTGAATGAATGAGTGAACGAACGGGCAGGGGCCCTCTGGAGTCTTCTTCAGGGTAACAGCCTGCTGGGCCACCTCTTCTAACCATCCTCCCTAGTTGTGGCTTCACCATTGCCCCCCGCTCCTTCTTCCAAAACAGCTCCACTTCTCTGCCACATGAGCAACCCTGCTGCAGACATAACTCTGGTTGCTCCTCCAGGGCAGGGCTCTGGGGGTGGTGCGGTCTTGCACAGTGTTGACTCTAGGTGCCAAGGATACTGCCTGGGTCCTTTGTTTCTGATTCACTCAGACATTTCTGGAGCCCAGAGTATGTGCCATCCACTTGGGATATGACATCACACAGATGAAAGTTTCCTTCACCTGAGACTCACTTGCCAGAGCGGGGAGTTGAGGACCCATAGCACCCAGTCACCAGTATGTCTAGGTGAGCTGGGGCATCCGAAGGTGGGCTTGGTGGGTACAGCGACGTGGTAACAGGGCAGGAAGGCTGTAGGGAGCTTGCACAGGTGAAAACCTGGACAGGAGGCCAAGCTGCAGGGCTGAGCCCAGCTCCAGGATTTAGTGTCACAGAAGGATGGAGGGTGATGGCCCTGGGGGGCTGGGATCCACCACTGGTGACCCAAACAGACAGTCAGTGAGAAGGTCATGATTTAGGAGTCAGGCAGTCCCAACACACTGAGGAAGCCGCTCTCTGAGCCCCAGTTTCCTTTTCTGTAGCATAGATGTTAACAACCCTTGTTTCACTAGAGAATGAAATGAAAGCACATTAGGCAGGCCCCTGGCACCTGTGAGGGGCCAAGCTGGGGCCGTGGGAGGTAGGGAGCTGTATCAGTCCTGCAACAGGGGACAGGGGCCAGAGCTGCTCAAAACCCCTTGCTGTCTTCTGCTCAGTGTCTCTCAAAGCTAAGACAGGGGATGAGGCTTAGGGTGGGGGGCAGCGGAGGGTGGAAAGATTTAGTCTTGAGTTAGGCAATGTATGTACATGAGTAGAACGCTAGCGAGCTTCAGGTGGAGTGGGTATCACCCTGAGGAAATGGAGGCTCGGAGCGGAAGTGGCCTGCCACAGGTGATGGGCACAGCTGGGCTCCAACCCCGGTGTGCAGGTTCCTGCTCAGTCAGGCCCCCTGTCTTGCTTGCACTGAGGTTGGGGACATTACTCCAGCCCTCACCCCTTTTCTCAGAGTCGCAGCTCTGGAGCCAGCTGATTGGTAGACCTACCGCTGCATTGTTGAGCCTCTTATCCACCCTGATCATCTCATCTTTTATTTTCAACCCAGCCTGGAAGCCTGCAGATGCCCAGTGGTCTCCATTCTGCTCCTGACTGGGCCCCTCCGTGTCTTGGATTGACCTCCGTGCTGAGTTCTAGGTGGGTTAGGCCTCATCTGTGTGTCACTAGCACCCAGCCGGGACCCTGGCATGGCGTGGAAACCAAGAAAAGGTTTGCTGAAAAGGAAAGAAGTAGAGGGCAGCCTGGGTTACCAGAATGCTCTGAGTGGGTGAAACTTCCCCACCCCGAAGAAGGGAAAGACTCCCAGTTGTGGCTCCCCATGGTCCTGGGTACACAAATGTACTTAGGTGCATTTGGCTATTTGTCTCCAAATTGCAGTCAAATATACATAATATAGTTTACATTTAACCCTTTTAGCCACAACTCGGAGGTATTAAGTAATACACGTTCTTGTGCAACCATCGCCACCATCCAGCTCCAGGACTTTTGCGTCACCCTACACTCTTGGCTGTCTTTTTCTTGTTTTTGGCTGTGTGCTCCCGGGAGAGCAAGCGCCCTGCCTCGGAGCCTCAGCTGCTCATTTACACACCAGGAAGCACGGCTGCCTCACAGCTTGTGAGACTAAAGGAGGTGGGTGTGGGCCATGCTTCCCGGGTCAAGTGGGGTGCACCCGGGAGTGGCTGTTATTCTTCCCATGTTGGCACAGGCCAGCTCCTCAAGGGCACTTCCTAAAGGCCAAGGTTGCATGTAATGAGTACGATAATTGTGGCACTATCGTGACAATGAGGCGTGAAAGAGAGGACGCCGGCCAAAGGGGAGCCGGGAGACCTAAAAATTCTTCGCTACGGACTGTTTGTGGCCTCAGCCATTTCCCTGCCCCTCCTGGGCTTCTCTTTCTCCTTGTACACAGGGGCGCACAGAGGGCGCTTTCTTGTGGTACCGAAAGCTGCTGCTTCTCTGTCATCCATCTCAGGCCTCCCCTCACCTGGGCCAGGAGGCTAGGTGAGCAGTGCCCTGTGCATGCAGAGGGGACGTCAGTCCTTCCTAAGGGCTCTCTGCTCCCTGAGCATCTTGTGTGCTTGTCCACCAGACCACAGGCCCCTGGAGGACAGAGGCGCTGGCTTTCTCTCAGCCATCCGTCCACTCACTCACTCACTCATTCACTTGTGTACTGTATGAACTCGTCTGTGCCAGGCCCTGTGCTGGCTGCCTGTGTGGGCTCCTGGTCTGGTGAGAGGTCAGAGCCAGGCCCGGACAGGGTGGTACAGTGCTGGGCCTGCAGGGACAGAATGGTATTCCCGGCACCCCGTGCCCGGCCGAGGGTGGGGTGGGAGCGGCCTGCGGTGCAGACGTGCCGGGGCAAGTGCCCGTCTCCTGCAAGCTCCTTCTCCTTATCTGTAAAGCAGCCACCCCAGAAGAGGGTTGTGAGGAGCCAAGGATGGGGGTGCACGTGGCAAAAAGAGCACAGCTGCTCGGCGAACGTGGTCTCGTGTGAGCAGAGACCACAGTGGGGTGGCCCCACTCGGGAAATGCTGCTCCTGTGTCTGCCGGTCTGTCCCTTAGCCAAGCCCTCCCAGCACCTGCTGGAACAGTGTATGGCAGACATCACACAATATGGGCTGTCACTTCTGCTAGGTACTTCTTGAGAACCCTTAGAGATGCTTATCTTCACTGAGCTGGGGTTCCCAGAAGGGACCTGCTGCTGCTTGAGCATGAGGCTTGGGTCCGCAACACAGCAGTGCAAGCCCCAGGCCCCGCCCTCCAGGTCCTCGGTCTGGTGGGGAGAAGTCAGGTGTGACACTGCAAGCGACCTGCTCCCGAGCAGGGTAGACCGTGGGACCCTAGGCCCGTGTTCCAGTGGGGGTGGGGCGGTGCTGAGCAGAGGGATGGACTCAATTCATGGATGGAGGATAGGATTGAAGCTGAGGTAAAGAACTGTTTGAGCCAGTTCTAGTATTTAGTCTCAGTAGCACCACCCCCCCCGCCACACAATTTAGTTATTAAATCCACAATCCCCATTTTACAGATGTGAAAGCTGAGGCTTAGTAAAAATATTCCCTCTCCAAGGATCACGCTGTTGGCAGATGGTGAGGCCTGGACTTGAATGCCACGCCATGCCCTGTTACCTCACACAGTCTTTCTCTCCTTCTGGGGACCTGCCCTCCTCTCTGCCTCTTTCACGATCCCATACTCTGACCTCCTCCAGGTTTCACCTTAAAAACCACGGTGCCCAGAAGGCTCCATCTCATTTCCTGCTACAGGCTTCCAAGTACCTAGGTGCAATCTGCGAGAAAGCCATAACTTTGTAATCCCTACTTCTCCCACAGCCCAGGCCTGGGACTGTCTTCCTAGCTCTGGAAAGGCCCAGGTACACAGGCTCCACCCTAGGGTGTGGGCATGGACAAAGCCTCTTTGTTCCATTGCCTGCCCCAAGGCTCCACCTGAGCAGGAAGCTGTGCCAACCCAGCATGGGTTTGCTGATGAGGCAGCGAGGGCCACAGATCCACAGATTCAGTACCTGGGCTCTCATCCCCACCTGCATGTCAGTATCACCTGCTGCTGCTGCTAAGGTGCTTCAGTTGTGTCCAACTCTGTGTGACCGCATAGACGGCAGCCCACCAAGCTCCACCGTCCCTGGGATTTTCCAGGCAAGAACAGTGAAATGGGTTGCCATTTCCTTCTCCAATGCATGAAAGTGAACGAGCTTATAAAAAA
>SJYA01002100.1:549420-610146 GCA_006410615.1 Neotragus moschatus | reverse complement strand
CATAGAAGTTAAATAAGCAGGGTGACAATATATAGCCTTGACATACTCCTTTCCCAATTTGGAGCCAGTCTGTTATTTCATGTCCAGTTCTAACATTTGCTTCTTGATCTGCATACAGAATTCTCAGGAGGCAAGTCAGGTGGTCTGCTATCTCCATCCCTTTAAGAATTTTCCAGTTTGTTGCGATCCATACAAGCAAAGCCTTTGGCATAGTCAATAAAGCAGAAATAGATGTTTTTATGGAACTCTCTTGCTTTTCCTATAATCCAATGGATGTTGGCAATTTGATCTCTTGTTCCTCTGTATTTTCTAAATCCAGCTTGAACATCTAGAAGTTCACGGTTCACATACTATTGAAGTCCAGCTTGGAGAATTTTGAGCATTACTTTGCTAGTATGTGAGATGAGTGCAATTGTGTGGGAGTTTGAACATTTTTGCCATTGCCTTTCTTTGGGATTGGAATGAAAATTGATCTTTTCCAGTCCTGTGGCCACTCCTGAGTTTTCCAAATTTACTGGCATATTGAGTGCAGCACTTTCACAGCATAATCTTTCAGGACTTGAAATGGCTCAACTGGAATTCCATCGCTTCCACTAGCCTTGTTCATAGTGATGTTTCATAAGGCCCACTTGACTTCAAATTCCAGTTTCTCTGGCCCTAGGTGAGTTATCACACCATCGTGGTTATCTGGGTCATGAAGATCTTTTTTGGTGTAGTTCTTTTGTGTATTCTTGCCACCTCTTTTAACAGTTTCTGCTTCTGTTAGGTCCATACCATTTCCATCCTTCATTGAGCCCATCTTTGCATGAAATGTTCCCTTGGTATCTAATTTTCTTGAAGAGACCTCTCGTCTTTCCCATTCTATTATTTTCATCTATTTCTTTGCATTGATCAATGAGAAAGGCTTTCTTATCTCTCCTTGCTATTCTTTGGAACTCTGCATTCAAATGGATATATCTTTCACTTTCTCCTTTGCCTTTAGCTTCTCTTCTTTTCTCAGCTATTTGTAAGGCTTCCTCAGATAACCATTTTGCCTTTTGCCTTTCTTTTCTTGGGAATGGTCTTGATCATTGCCTCTTGTACAATGTCACAAACCTCTGTCCATAGTTTCTCAGGCACTCTGTCTATCAAATCTAATGCCTTGAATCTATTTGTCACCTCCACTGTATAATTGTAGGGGACTTGATTTNTGCCTTTCTTTTCTTGGGAATGGTCTTGATCATTGCCTCTTGTACAATGTCACAAACCTCTGTCCATAGTTTCTCAGGCACTCTGTCTATCAAATCTAATGCCTTGAATCTATTTGTCACCTCCACTGTATAATTGTAGGGGACTTGATTTAGGTCATACCTGAATGGTCTAGTGGTTTTCCCTACTTTCTTCAATTTAAGTCTGAATNCTTGGGGCCCCAGGGAAGGCCACACCAGCCGAAGAGCAAAGATCTACAGTCCTGTGGCTGCCAAACCTCCTCTTGGGCTGCTCTGTCCCCCTGGGAGGCACAGGAGGCGGTGCCAAGAGAAAAGGTATATCTTACTGTATGTAAATTATGCCTTAATTTAAAAATTGGAACGGGAAGGCAAATCCAGCCACATTATTCACATCTGTGCAAATCTGTCCAGTGGCTCCCAGCTTACTCTTTGCAATCATTTGTAAGGCCCAGTATCAGTGTTTTTCAAACTGTGGGCCATGACTTTTTAGTACAGGAAGGGAAATCAATTTGAGGCTCATCACCAGCATTCTTCTCTTAGTGAAGTAGAATGAAATGAAATATAGGAGTGCATGTATACAGTAAAGGTATGTTTTATGTTTTGATTTCAGTTTTATTTTTGTGTATGTGTGTTTATACTGACCTTTGAAGTGAAGTCGCTCAGTCATGTCCGACTCTTTGTGACCCTATGGACTATAGCCTGCCAGGCTCCTCCATCCGTGGGTTGAAAGTCTGATTTCAGTTGTGTCTGATTATTTGCCACCCTATGGACTATACGGTCCATGATATTCTCCAGGCCAGAATACTGGAGTGGGTAGCCTTTCCCTTCTCCAGGGGATCTCCCCAATACAGGGATCAAACCCAGGTCTCCCTCATTGCAGGTGGATTCTTTACCAGCTGAGCCACTAGAGAAGCTCAAAGCTGCACCCAAAGTGTTTATACTGAATTGAAATATAAACTGTATTTCTTACTGTGGGTTATAATCAAAAACAAAAGATTGCTCAGTGTGGCCTGCTCCCCAGCTCCTGTTATCTGCATACTTTATCTCCTCTCTTTCTCCCTGACTCTGCTGCAGCCTCACTGACTTTCTCATTGTTCCTGCATCACTCTTGCTTCAGGCCCTTCACGCTGGCTGTTCTGACTGGAACATTCCTATTCCAGATTCCCCATGGCTCCCTCTTACTTCTTCCAGGACTCAGATGTCATCTTCCAGAGAGTGGCCACCCTGTAGTCCCCTTGCCTCATTTTATTTTCTTTCCATTTACCCAGAATAGTATATATTTATCTGTCTACTTCTCTCCACTAAAATGTCAGTTCCATAAAGGCAAAGATTGTGTCAGTTTTACTCACTGTTGTACCCCCATGTTTAGAATAGTGCTTGGCACACAGTAGACATTTACTGAATATATTCCATTGAATCATTACCGTCTTTGCCCTGATGGGACATCCAATCTTGTTTAGAAGACCTCTTACATTTCCTGGAAGCTGCTTTTATTCTCCCCTGAAAGGAGAGGGAACGCACCTGAGAATTCAAGGGGGTTCCCCAGCCCGTAAGACCCGAGCATCCTCTGGAATCTTTGCTGCCTCACTGGAATTCCAGGGAGAACTGGCTCCCTGGCCCCTTCCGGAGCAGCTCAGCTGGGATTTCCTATTGTCCACAGAGATCCCGGTGGTCTGTGCAGAACCCCTGGGCCTGTGCCCAGCTGAAGCAAACAACATGGAAATGTTGGAATGTCTCACTCCAGTCAACAAGACTTATGGGCAGAGTGTGCCAGCTGAAACCTGAACCAGATTGATGGGAGAGAGGGGCCTCCTAGCATGGGTGGAAGCCTCACCACCATGCCCCATCCCACCAGTGGCAGCCAGAGAAGCCCTTTCAGGAGCCCACACCTGGCTTTGTGGGGAAGTTTGGGGATGGGAGGCTGCAGGGGAGGAAGAGACCACACCTCCAATAGTCTGAGGATCAGAGCAAGTTCTCTCTATCAAATTGATCTTGTTCTCCAAGGTGGTGAATTGCAGGCTCAGAATGCTGGGAATTTCTTAGAGATTAAGGAGTAAAACTCCACCATTTCACAAGCAAGGAAACTGAGGGCCAGACTGAGGAGCAACACCCCCAGAGTAACATATTGAGGTGAGTCTAGAACCTGTATCTTGCAACCACCACTGTAGGGGTTTTGGACCAAAAAGAAGTTATAGGGCAGGCCAGAGGCAGCAGGGGCAGAGAGCACTGAAGCATAACCACTGAGCCCATCCTAGTGCACTGGGGGATCTCCAGCACCCGGGTGGCATTTGAACTGACTCTTTGTTCCTAGGGGTGGGGTTGGGATTGAGGGAGATTTAGTTAAGCTAAGTTTCAGAGGTGGGGACCTATGAGGAACAGTATGGCTAGTATCCAGATTGGGTGTGTAGTGGTGAGAGGGCAAGCTCAAGATTTTGTCTTCGTTGTCAGCAGTTAGCCTTAGGCCAAGTGGAAGAATTAAGGGTCAAGGACTTAATTCTAGGAAGATATCAGGGACCACAGGAGTGTGCTACCCATCCCCACCTCAGTTCTCATGATCTCCCCCCTAACCCTACCTGACCCTGCCCTGCCTCCCCTCCCCAAGGCAGCACTGTCCCTGCAGGTGGCCATCTCTCCTTTGCCAAGGGCCAATGCTATTTTGGGATGCAGAACCTGCTAGTTGCTTGGAGACTGGGCTAAGGCCCCCACCTCCTGCAGGGATGCTGAAGGTCTGGGAAGCAGGAGCAGGGCCTGGGAAAACATGCCATCAAAGCTGCCTGGGCAATTCCCTCCGGCCATGGAGAAGAGAAAGGGCTGCAGGGTCACAGCACGCAGCTAAATATAGGGACATTCAGAGGTGGAAGCGGTTCCTGCCAGCTGCAGGGGGCCATCCAGTTCCTTCATCCCTGAAGCTGGGAGGAAGCTCTTGGGAACAGCATTTATGAGACAGCGTGTGCTGGGCTCAAGCACTTGGAAGACCTCCATCTGGATTTGGTGTCAGATGTTCGTCCATGGCTAGTGTCATTGCATTGATTATCCCCTGTCTTATTTATTAATTCCAACCATATCTATTTGGACTTAGAGCTCAGGTTCAGAAATCCCTGCTCATAGGAGCAAATGCTTTCCTGGGGAGACAAACTTGTAAATGGCCAACGACCTGTGGGTAAATGGCATGAGGACTGAGCCTTGAACATCAGTCTATCCCGCTAGAATGCGAGCTCTGAGAGGCAGGGGGTTTTGTCTGTTTGGTTCACTGCTATATGCTCAGTAGTCTCTAGGTCAGTCATATATTTGACTCAATATATATTTGTTGGATAAATAAATATTTTATGCAACAGGTACTCAATAAATATTTGTTGGATAACTGAATATGTGACTCTGCCCAGAGAATCAGAATGGTCTTTATGGAGCAGCAGTCTGTGGCTCTTGAAGGAAGGATAAAATTTTGAACCAGTCCACTGGGGATGGGAATATCAGGCAAAAAAAGACTTCCATGGAAAAGACAGAAAACATATGATATACTCAGGAACACTGAATTTCGTTTTTATATGGGAGCCAAGGTGGGAGGAATATTGGAACAGATCCCAAGGGGCTGTGAAGATGGCCAAGGACCCTGTTGTACAGCCCAGAGGTGTCCAGAATGGTGTGCACAAAGTGATCCATTCATGTAGACAGAACATTCTAGAACATTTATTTATCCTTGTCTTTACCTTAAAAAAAAAAAAAGAAGAAGAAGAAGAAGAAAAATTTAAGTACTACTAACATAAACCAAATAGACTAGGTCATATGTCCCATATTCCAGGTCTCCTGAGGAAGTTTGAATGGGGTCCACCGTGCAGGCTTGGCTGACAACGGCGTCCCCACTCCCCTGGTGATGACTTCAGTTAACCTGTCACAGGACTCATTCAGGCACTTGATTTTACAAAAACAAAGTCTTTAAATCATTGAATCTTTACCAAACATATTATTGACAAAGGCAGGGGCCATAAAAGTCTTTTGCACCATAGAGAAATTTGCTGGTTGTTTCATAGCAAAGTCATTAAAAGAGTTTTGGGGGGCTGTGCTGGGTTTTTGTTGCTGCTTGGGGTGTTTTCTCTGGTTGCAGTAAGCAGGGCCTACTCTTCCTTGCAGTGTGCAGGCTTCTCATTGTGGTGGCTTCTCTTACTGTGGACACAGGCTTCAGTGTTTGCGACTCCCGGTCTGTAGAGCCCAGGCTTGATAGCTGTGGCTCTCAGGCTTAGTTGCCCCACAGCATGTGGGATCTTCCCGGATTGCACTGGTGTCTCCTACACTCTCAGGCAAATTCTTCACCCTTGAGCCACCAGAAGAGCCCAAGAGTTGCCACCTTAAAAATGAGGTTTTTCTGTTTTGTTTTACAAAAAGACAGACCATCCAAATGTGCCAGTTTTCTCTGTGATGACAAGGAAATGCTATCCAGTAAATGCTAAAACAAATGAATGACCTAGGTAAAGATGTTTTAAGATTAAAAGAAAGGAACCACTTTGGGAAGGAAACTCGCACTACAGACAGAATACTTTGCAGACCTATATTTTGGAATGATTTTGTTACTGAGCATTGTTTGTCTGTTGCATCTGCACATTTGAAATACAGTATAATATTATAAAGAATTTTAAAATCTTCTGACTGAAGAGTTTCAGTTGGTTTTGAACTCTGTTTTTGTCAAAAATATTTTTAAAGTAACACCTTCTGATTAGTTTCCAACAAGAGATTGATATCATTTAAATAACATTACAACAAAAACTTCTGCATGGAATTAAAAAGTTCACACTGTCCTATTACACAGAGTAAGCTAGAAAGAAAAACACCAATACAGTACACTAACACATATATATGGAAGTTAGAAACATGGTAACAATAACCCTATATGTGAGACAGCAAGAGACACAGATGTATAGAGCAGTCTTTTGGACTCTGTGGGAGAGGGCGAGGGTGGGATGATTTGAGAGAATAGCATTGAAACATGTATAATATCACATATGAAACAGATCGCCAGTCCAGGTTCGATGCATGAGACAGGGTACTCAGGGCTGGTGCACTGGGATGACCCAGAGGGAAGGGATGTGGAGGGAGGTGGGAGGGGGGTTCAGGATGGGAAACACATGTATACCCATGGCTGATTCATATCAATGTATGGCAAAAACCACCACAATATTGTAAAGTAATTAGCCTCCAACTAAAATAAATACATTTTAAAAAAAGAAAAGAATAAAACAAAATAAAAAGTTCACACTGTGTGATTTAGTAAGCAAAACCAGGAACATTCTTCTTCCACATGGAGCATCTGCTCTTTATGAGGTATGTATACTTTTCAACCGCAACAGAAATTAAACCAAGTGAAAATATAAATGGAGTTTAGTATCAAATTCTCAGTCAATGAGTGCACCACATCATGAAACCGAGGTTTTATTTTAAATGAGCCACATTTTTTTTAATTGAAGTATAGTTGATTTCTAATGTGTTAATTTTTGCTGTAGAGCAAAGTGACTTGGTTATATGCTATTCTGACACTCTTTTCCACTATGATTTATCCCAGGACATCAAATACAGTCCTCTGTGCTATACAGTAGGACCTTGTTGTCCATCCACTCTGTGTAATAGTTTACATCTACTAACTCCCAAAATTCCAGTCCATCCCCTCAACCTCCCCTCCCCCCTTGGCAACCAGAAGTCTGCTCTCTATGAAAAACGAACCACATTTAAGTACAATTTTCAGTAATAGTATATTTAATCAGAGAAAGATTTTTTAGATCATTAAAGAAAAAGAAAATAAAACATAAAATAACTGATTTACTCTTTCATTCTTTTTCAGTTTATATTTTTTGGTATATGTTTTATCATTTATCTAGTATATTTGTATGGTGGCATATGTATATAATTTACAAATAAATATATACATATATTGGTTAGATTGCACAAACTTTGCTTTTGCTGATGGGAGGGTGAGGTTTATCTGTGGCCAAGAGTGATGGGGAAGTTAGGGAGGAATTCTGGAGGGAAAGGCTGGATCCATCAAGGCCACTTTGGGCATGTGAGGCCCAGTGTCTAGACAGGAGACTGGGCTGTGATCTAGACTGGATTCAGGAAGGGGCCTGAGCTGGTCCTGGAGCTGAAGGGAGGGTGGAGTGGGGAGTGGAGAATGCCTGCGGTAATAGATGGGATGAGGGGGTGAGAGAGCTCCAAAGGCACCCACGCTGTTGCCTTGGTCCGTTGAGGTAATGATGTGGGGTCCTTGTTAGAAGAGACGACCAAGGCCCTGGGAGAGTCTGCTCTCCCTGCAGGCTGGCTCAGCTCCAGGGCCCAGACGGGGCCTCCTCCTGCCCTGTTGTCCTGCACAGCCCAGCTGAGCCAGGGAGGGCTGCAGCCAGTGTGGCGTGGCCAGAGCCCCAGGTCCCAGGCTACCGGGTCTGAGGTTACCCTGGCAACAGACTCTGTTGTGATGCTACACAGAACCAGGGGCCTGTTAGTCAGAGCCATGCAGGAAGGTCCCCTCTGGCCCTGGAAGGTCTGGCAGGCCAAATCTGGACATGCCTGGGAGTGGTCCAACAACTAACCATTGTCTGGCCTGGCCCTGGCTGCCAGGCCAGGAGAAGAGCAGTTGGTCAAAGGGGATTGGGGTTTGAAAGTCAGTCTGTCCATTCACAAACTGTGCTCAGAAAGCAGGCAAGCCAAGCCCTGCCCTTGGAGTTGGAGAGAAGCGCCCCTGTCTTTCGAGTGAGATGGGATAGCAGCACAGCTAGGACACATCCTTCCAAGCACACTTACTCCCCGCAGAGTCCCCGGGGGAGCTCATCGTGTTCACAGCAGCGGTGTGACTGCTTACACTTCAGGGTCCCCCGTGGGGACGGCTGCAGGGGAAAGGCAGCTCACTTCAGACCTGAACTGGCATGTTCTAATCCAGCCTGTGGTGCTGGAGAAGACTGTTGAGAGTCCCTTGGACTGCAAGATCAAATCAGTGAGTCCTAGAGGAAACCAGTCCTGAATATTCATTGGAAGGACTGATGCTGAAGCTGAAGCTCCAACAGTTTGGCCACCTGATTCAAAGAGCTGACTCACTGATAAAGACCCTGATGCTGGGAAAGATTGAGGGTGGGAAGACAAGGGGACAACAGAGGATGAGATGGTTGGTTGGCATCACCAACTCGATGGATATGAGTTTGAGCAAGCTCCGGGAGATGGTGAAGGACAGGGAAGCCTGGCGTGCTGCAGTCCATGGGGTGGCAAAGAGTTGGAGACAACTGAGCGACTGAATAACAACAAAGCCTGGGATACACAGTCCCCTTGTCCCTAGGCCTCAGTCTTCCCATGGGATGCCAGCATGCTGCCAAGACACTTGCCCCATCTCCCCAGTCAGAGAGCCCACCTCCTTCACCTGGTTCCTGCCAGCCCCCACTCCATCTACATCCAAAAAAATTTTTTTTTTCACTTTTTGATTAAATTTCTTGGCAGCATGTCACAGTGGACACCTGAGGGACCTTAGTCGCCAAGCAGGGATCCAACCAACAGTGGGAGTCTTAACCACTGGGCTGCCAGAGAAGGCCCCATCCACCCCAGCCCCAGCCCCATCACCCCAGCCCCAGCCCCAGCCCTCCTCCACCCTCCCTGCATCAGGTCTCGCTGCCAAGTTACTGAGCTCCCCTGCTGCTCCTCCAGTTTGCTACTCCTGCTGCAGGGCCAGTGAGGAAAGCGGTGAGAGACCCTGGGCCCAGCAACACCCCTCTTCACCCCCTCTAAGACTGAGGGAACCCACTGAGTTACTGTCCCCAGGCAGAAGTCCCTTCCCTGCTGTGCCCAGCCCCCTGGCCCCACTGTGCACACACAGATGCCCTCAGGAGTACAGTCTCCTAATGACTGGCCTCCTGGAGCCACTTCCCTCCCCAGTTTGTTCTGTGTATGTCAGTCAGGAGGGTAATGAGAGTGACCTCACAGGGAGGCNGGAGTTGGAGAGAAGCGCCCCTGTCTTTCGAGTGAGATGGGATAGCAGCACAGCTAGGACACATCCTTCCAAGCACACTTACTCCCCGCAGAGTCCCCGTGGGAGCTCATCGTGTTCACGACAGCGGTGTGACTGCTTACACTTCAGGGTCCCCCGTGGGGACGGCTGCAGGGGAAAGGCAGCTCACTTCAGACCTGAACTGGCATGTTCTAATCCAGCCTGTGGTGCTGGAGAAGACTGTTGAGAGTCCCTTGGACTGCAAGATCAAATCAGTGAGTCCTAGAGGAAACCAGTCCTGAATATTCATTGGAAGGACTGATGCTGAAGCTGAAGCTCCAACAGTTTGGCCACCTGATTCAAAGAGCTGACTCACTGATAAAGACCCTGATGCTGGGAAAGATTGAGGGTGGGAAGACAAGGGGACAACAGAGGATGAGATGGTTGGTTGGCATCACCAACTCGATGGATATGAGTTTGAGCAAGCTCCGGGAGATGGTGAAGGACAGGGAAGCCTGGCGTGCTGCAGTCCATGGGGTGGCAAAGAGTTGGAGACAACTGAGCGACTGAATAACAACAAAGCCTGGGATACACAGTCCCCTTGTCCCTAGGCCTCAGTCTTCCCATGGGATGCCAGCATGCTGCCAAGACACTTGCCCCATCTCCCCAGTCAGAGAGCCCACCTCCTTCACCTGGTTCCTGCCAGCCCCCACTCCATCTACATCCAAAAAAATTTTTTTTTTCACTTTTTGATTAAATTTCTTGGCAGCATGTCACAGTGGACACCTGAGGGACCTTAGTCGCCAAGCAGGGATCCAACCAACAGTGGGAGTCTTAACCACTGGGCTGCCAGAGAAGGCCCCATCCACCCCAGCCCCAGCCCCATCACCCCAGCCCCAGCCCCAGCCCTCCTCCACCCTCCCTGCATCAGGTCTCGCTGCCAAGTTACTGAGCTCCCCTGCTGCTCCTCCAGTTTGCTACTCCTGCTGCAGGGCCAGTGAGGAAAGCGGTGAGAGACCCTGGGCCCAGCAACACCCCTCTTCACCCCCTCTAAGACTGAGGGAACCCACTGAGTTACTGTCCCCAGGCAGAAGTCCCTTCCCTGCTGTGCCCAGCCCCCTGGCCCCACTGTGCACACACAGATGCCCTCAGGAGTACAGTCTCCTAATGACTGGCCTCCTGGAGCCACTTCCCTCCCCAGTTTGTTCTGTGTATGTCAGTCAGGAGGGTAATGAGAGTGACCTCACAGGGAGGCACCCCTACGGAGTGAGCTCCCACACTTCTGATCACATTTAAGGAATTGTTATTTTTATTATTAACGTGGGCGTCTCTTGTTGGCTTTTTTTGGGCTGTTTGGTGAATAATTCAGGCGTGGGTTGGGCCCTACTTCCCTTGACCCTCCAGTGGGTCCAGGGCTGTGGGGGGTGGGGTGGGGTGTGGAGGGTNACATTTAAGGAATTGTTATTTTTATTATTAACGTGGGCGTCTCTTGTTGGCTTTTTTTGGGCTGTTTGGTGAATAATTCAGGCGTGGGTTGGGCCCTACTTCCCTTGACCCTCCAGTGGGTCCAGGGCTGTGGGGGGTGGGGTAGGGTGTGGAGGGTGGGAAGCCACGCCCTCCGGGAAGAACCTGCCTCTCAACCAACGTGCCTGTCAGGAAGCTGTGTCAACAGCAGAGCAGACCTGAATCACTCGGCCCTCCCTTCCCTGCCCCTTGGGGAACTCTGAGAATAGATCCAGGAGCCCTTCCCAGAAGCAGCCCCAAGGCTCAGTCCCACCCCTCCGCATGATCCTCGCCCCCACCTCCCCCTCGGCCTTCCCTCCTGAATCTCACATCCCTGTCACAACCACCTCTGCGGGCCCTGTCATTTCCCGCGGATCTCCCCTTGTGCAAGCTGTTCCCTCTACCTGGACTGCTGTCTCTCTTCTGAGCCACCGCCCCCAGGAAGCGCACCCAGATTCCCCCGCCTGGAAGGGATCTTTTCCTCAGCACCTTGTAGGCCCCACTTTAAAGGCCCCCAGTTGGAGCTCCAGCATCTCCCTGCAGCAGGAGCAAGGGCTGCAACCTTCATACAGGACTCTCCGTTTTTCTTCTGTTTTACAAATGAAGACACTGAGGCTCAGAGAGGCAGAGTGAGGCTCCAAGGCGAAGCGACAGAGCAGCAGGCCCCGCAGATGACCGCCTCAGGCCTGCTTGTCTTCAGTGGACAAATGTCCTGAAGGAAATCTGAGTTAAAAAGAAAACTTAATTAACCCAAATAAACTCTCCAGTTATCTGGTGACTCTCCCAGATTCATTCCTTTGGACAATTAGCACTATAAACTTCTTTTTCCGGTAGAGATATGGTTCCTAAAAACATTCTCAGGGAATTCAAAGATCTGGGAGGGATCTGGGAACCAGTTGTCTCCTCCTTATGAGCCTGGATCTGCCTCCTGAGGAGGGCTCCAGGCTACTTCTGTAGAGCCCAGCTTCCCCAGCACCAAGGGCAGTATGTTCACGCTTAATTTATGCTCATAGCAACCCAGCTCTGTGGGTACTATTATCCTCATGGCATGGGGTCAGGGGAGACTGAGGCTCAGAGAGGTTGGCAGTAACCTGAGCAGATCTGCCGAGCCCTTAAATTCATGTCGGTGCCCTACCAAGTGGGGACTCCCCTCCCTTTGTTTCCCAGGGCAACCCCTCCCACTGTGGCCAGGGCTCCTCTGCCAGGGGAAAACATTAAGCAGCTCCCTTTGCCAGAGGAGCTGTCTTGGGGATCACAGAGCTTGGCTGAGTTCCCGTTCCTCCTGCTCTGGCCCTGTCCGTGAGATCATGTGGATGGTGGTTCCCTCTTCGTGTAATGAAGGCAGCTATTGAAGAAAGGGTCCAGACTTGGAGTTGGGAGTCTGGGGTTCGACTCTGCTCTGCCACTTATTTGCTGCACCATGACCTTGGATTAGTCACTCACCTCCCTAAGCCTCCGAAGAATTGTCTCCTAGATGAAATGAGGGTGTGGAGGGTGGCATGAGCAGGATCACAGTGGGCCTCCCTGGAAGTGAGCTGGGTGTGAGGTCAGGGTGGAGGGCAGGCAGGAGGAAGTTTGGTCCAAGAGACCAGGCCATCCCAGGTGTGGGTCGAGAAACCAAGCAGGAAGGAAAGGAGGGTATGAGAGCCAGGACGCGCTTGTCCATAAATTCAGGGCACACGGCTCCCCTCCATGAGCAGAAGGCAGGAAGAGCTTTCTCCCTTGGAATGTGCCCCTCCACCTCCTCCATGCCACAAGACACAGACCTTCAGCATTTGGGCTGAATTAAGAGCGTCAGACATCAGCTGCCTCTGAATCACAGGCTGCTCGAGCCTGGAGAGGACATGGGGTCACATCTTCACACTTACTGTCTGGAAGACTCTGGGGGTCCTCGGGGGTGCCCAGGAGGAGGGATCTCTGGGCCCCACTCTGGCTTCTCTCACAACAGCCCCCTTTATCTGAGTTATGTGTTAGGTTCCCCTTATTTGAAGTGAAGAGAGAGTTCTGCGCCCATGCAGAGAAAGGGAGTAAACCACGAGAGTTTCCAAGGGTCTGGCTTCAGTGCTCTGAAGCCAGACAGCCAGACAGTGAGAGTGGGATCAGAACCCCGTCTGCCAGGCTCATTCACTTATGCATGTGTATGCGCTTTCGCCCACTAATTAATTCAAGAAGCCCGCATTGAAGCCCTTCCCTGAGCCCACGACGATGCCCACGAGGATTTCATAAAAGCCAAAACAGACAGGATTCCCATCCTCAAGGAGTGTCACACCTAAGGAGATGACACTGATTAATGAGAGCTCATGCATTCAATGTTATCGCCACCTGCCGTGTTCTTCACACATATCAACTCTCGTGACAACAATGTGAGGAGAGTGAATCCCCTATTGCAGGTGAGGAATCTGAAGTACGGGAAGTGAAACAATATTTCAGGCAGCCAGGAAGTGGCAGAACTGGGAGCTGAAACTCAGTCACCTGGCTACTGAGTGTGTGTGCTCATGACTGCAACGTGAAACAGATAAATACAATTCATAACCTATCCCAGCTCCTGCTGGCTCAGATGGTAAAGAATCCGCCTGCAATGCAGGACACCTGGGTTCTACCCCTGGGTTGGACAGATCCCCGGAGAAGAAAATGTCTACCCATTCCAGTATTCTTGCCTGGAGAATTCCATGGACAGAAGAGCCTGGCAGACTACAGTCCATGGGGTTGCAAACAGTTGGACACGACTGAGTGACTAACACATACAGGCCCATTTATATTACAGAGAACCTGGCTAAGCTGAGGTTAGGTTGGGGAGGGATGTTAGCAGAGGTTTCTCTGAGGAAATGATGCTTGAGTTAAGCCAATCAATTTTTGATAATGTTGCCAAGACCACTCCGTAAGAGAAAGAGTAGTCTTCTTAACAAATGGTGCTGGGACAACTGGGTATCTACATACAAAAGAATGAAGTTGATCTCCTATCTAAAAACACACAAAAAAGTGAACTCAAAATGGATCAAAGATCTAAAACTAAAGCTATAAGACTCTTAGAAGAAAAAACAGTTGTAAATCTTTGTGACCTTGGATTAGGTAGTGACTTGGGTATGACACCAAAAGTACAAGCAACTAAAACAGAATTAGTAACATTGGATATCATCAAAACAAAAAACTTGCATGTTTCAAAGAACGCCATCAAGAATAGGAAAAATTCTTACAAAGCCTTACATCTGATAAGGGCTTTCAATCTAGAATATAATTAAGAACTCTTACAACTCAATAATAAAAAGAGACTAAGAACCCAATTTAAAATGGGCAAAGAATCTAGACAGACATTTCTCCAAAGAAGATGTACAGACATCCAATAAGCTCATGAAAAGATGCTCTGACATCATTAGTCATCAGAGACATGCAACTCAAAGCCACAATGAAATATCATTTCATGCTCATTACGATGGAGATATGATATATATGACAATAAAAAGTGTTGATGAGGATGTGGAGAAATTGGTAATTGACGTAGCCTCTGAGGAAAATAGTCTTGCAGTTCCTCAAAAGGTCAAACGTTGAGTTACCACATAATCCAGCAATTCCACTCCTAGGAATATATACAGGGTTAATGAAAACATATGTCCTCCAGAGGATGGCCATAGCAGTATTAGTCATAATAGCTAAAAGTGGGAACAATCCAAATGTTCATCAACTGATGAATGTATAAATAAAATGTGGTATCATTTATGTGATGAAATATTGCTCAGCAACAAAAATAAATGAAGAAATAAAATATGTACCAACAGAAGAATCTTGGAAACATTATGCTAAGTGAAAGGAGCCGATCTCAAAAGATTGTATTGTATGATGCCATTTATATGAAATGTCCAAAACAGGCAAATCCATAGATAACACAAATTAGATTAGTGATTGTGAAATTTGGGGGAGGGAGGCAGTGATGATTGAGTACGGCAATTCTATGGGGGAAGATGCCAAGGTTCTAAAATTGAATGTGGTAATAGTTACCCAAATCTGTGACTATCCTGAAAAACCAATGAATTATATATTTTACATGGGAGAATTGTATGATATATGAACTATAACTCAATAAGACTGGTATTTAATAAGGATAGAAGGATGAAGAGGCGTTATGTGACCCTGGAAGGGGCTGGGGCTTAGGGTGCGCCTTCTAAGCTAAGGGAGCTGCACGTGCAAAGGCCCTGTGGCTGGGAGCCTGGTATGTTTAAGAAAGCAGAGAAAACCATGTGGCAGGAGCTCATAGGGCAAAGAAGAGGAGAGAGAAGAGGCTGGAGGGCCGGACTGCCCAGGGACTTGAGGGCTATGGCACGGTACCAGGCTCATGTGGAGGCAGGGCTAGAAGGGTCAGGCTCTCACACACACTCAGGCTGTCCTGCCCCTCCCCTCTTCCTGACCTCTCTCATCTGCCTGGGAAAACCCTAGGATAGGATGCGAGTTCTGGAGGAACCTCAGGAATTACTGGAATCAGAAGGCTTTTCTGGCAACAGGCTTGGCGGCAGAGCCGAAGTTTAATTCCCAGCTCTGCTGCTCACTGCGTGACTCTGGGCACGTCACTTCCTCCTCTCTCTCTGAGCCCTGCTTTCTCCATCTGCAAAGTCTCAGCCTCCTTGCCCTACTTTCCTCTCAGTGCCCAGTGGTGGGCGGAGTTGCGGGGGAGAGCCGGGGTGGGGGGAAGAGCCGGGGTTGGGGGGTGGGAGTGCGATGACGTCCAGCGCTTTTAAAGAAAGTTTAAAAAACCCAGACAGAGGTTATTATCTATCTGCCACCAGCTGCCTTTTTTCTGGACTCCCAGGTCAGCTGAGAGCCGGCAGGACTGCTACACCCACTCCCTGAAAACACAGGGCTTTACTGAGATTGGCGGGAAAGCCTCAGGCCTGCAGGTCGCGCCTCCCCAGCTCCAGGACACTTCGGGGGCTCAGGGAGTGGGAGAGCCGGGAGCAGATAGGCTGTGTCTGTGCCCTAGGAGCTGACTAATTGAGGGCAGAGCTGGGGGGGGGCAGGCTGACTGGCCAGGGAGGCAAGGCTGAGCGTCGACTCCTTGGAGAGGAATGAAATCTGGGGCCTTGGCAGCTGGAATCTGTTCGCTTGCTCTCTGAACAAGCATGGAGGCCTTCTGTGGAACCTTCGAGATCATTTCAGCTTAACACAGGCTCTGGATTAGAGGAGGCAGCTGAGGCCTGGAGTGGGGGAAGCCTGACACAAAGCCTCCTGGTCAACAAGGCAGAGGGAAACAGAGAAGCCAGGAATGGTAAGAAAGAGAGAGGGCTTGGAGTTTCTCTGGTCCCAGCCTCACACTGCACACACAGAACAGCACTCTGTAAAGCTCAGATCACCCACAGTTATGAGCGCAGACCAGCCTGCAGAAAGAAGGACGGGCCGAGTGACCCACACCACCCCCAAGAGGATTCTATTATCCCGAGCCCTGAGGCCTCCTCTCTGGACCCTCAAGAGGAAGACACCATGGGCATCTTCACAAAGTCCCATTCCTTGTCCTAGTCACCCGACCCTTCACTCTCCTGTAACAGCCTTTCCCACCCTCTCTCCACCCCTGCCTCCCATTTTGACCTGGAGCCTGACCCCAGGTAAGGGCTCAGCCCAGAGTCCAGCCACCATACAACTAGCCAGATCCCTGATGTCACCTGCCTCCCCTTCCTTCTTCTGACAAGCCCTCATATTCCAGAGCCATCCCTTCAGCTCTCATATAGAGCCTCTCTGCCCACCGCCTTTGACTGCAGCCCCAGACTTGCTTCCCTGGTTATTGGCTTCCCTAATAGCTCAGCTGGTAAAGAACCCACCTGCAATTCAGGAGACCCTGGTTCGATTTCTGGGTTCGGAAGATCCTCTGGAGAAGGGATAGGCTACTCACTCCAGTATTCTGGCCTGGAGAATCCCATGGACTATACAGTCCTTGGGGTCGCAAAGAATCGGATACAACTGAGTGACTTTCACTTTCCAGACTTGTATCCCAGTGGCCTCCCAGCCTCCCACCCACCACTTTGCTTCAGTTCAATCTCCTCACAGTAGCCAGAGACACATTTTGGACACACTGGTCAGATCACACCCCTCCTTTCCTCAAAACCCATCCATGTCTCCCCAGCATCCTCAGGGGAAAGCCCAGCTCCTCAGCTTTCAGTTCAGGCCCTGCTTCCNTTTTCCCACTAGACAAGTCTTCCCAGGTGATGCTATGGGAAAGAACCTGCCTGCCAGTGCAGGAGACATATGAGACTCAGGTTCGATCCCTGGGAAGATCCCCTGGAGGAGGGCATGGCAACCCACTCCAGTATTTTTGCCTGGAGAATCCCATGGACAGAGGAGCCTGTCAGTCTGCAGTCCATAGGGTCACAAAGAGTCAGACACGACTGATGTGACTTAGCATGCATGCCCACCAGACACTGAATCAGGGGGGCTGTGTTTTCTGGGTCCCACTTCACAACAGCACCCATTCCCATGCCTGGTCCAAACGTTTGTGCAAGTTGGAGAGCCCGAGTGGCATGTGAAGGCACTTCAGCTTGTGTGCCCTTCACCTCCAGTTACCCTCGCCAGGTAGCACCATGCTGTGCCATTGGCCAGCATGGCCTTAACAGAGTGGGCTCCTTGTGGCCTCTTCAAATCTGAGTGTGACCGGAAATTCAAGAACACATCCCTGGTGTTGGGAGTAGAGGACTCCTCAAGCTCTGTGTGAGACTGGGGCTCCCTCTCCTCCTGCTTTCAGGGTTGCAGGGAGGGAATGGGGTGATAGGGAGAGGGGACGTCTCCCTGAGCATCTGTTTTGTGTCTTCCCAGGGCTGGCCTATCTCATCAGGCGTGTTTACATTCCCAAGTATCCCAGACGACCGTGGCTGATAAGGATGTCTCTGGCCTGGGAACCCCTGCAGCGACTTTATCTCTAGATGGGGCCTGGCTAGCTCTGGCTGGAGAGGAAGAGTGCCTCTGGGTTTCTGAGAAGTTCCACAGTGCGATGCTCAAGGGTGGCTGAGCCCGTGTGGTTCTGGTGCAGACTGCCCAAGCCCCCATCCCTCTCTCTCCTGCTGCTGCCTGCTGCACTCCACTCCCCGACCTCATTCACCCATGACAGGGTCCTGCCAGGCCCACCCAGCACCATTCCTCTTGCTGCTATAGCCCAGTTAATCTGGGAGCCACCTGAGGGCGGCATCACCTAGGACCCATCTGTCTGCACAGGGCTGGGCCTCTCACGCTAGACATCCACCAGAACTCATGGCTTTTCAGGCTCCCTGGACCCACTCCTCCCCCTCTCTGGACTAAGGCAGAGGCTTGAGTTACATCTTTGACTACTTCCTTTCTCACCAGCCTTACATGCCCATATCCTTCTAAGAAGCACTCACTATATGCCTGGCCATTTTGTTTAATGAGTCCCCCAGACTCCTTGGGGCTTCCCAGGTGACTCAGTGGTAAAGAATTCACCTGCCAATGCAGGAAATGCAGGACTCATGGATTTGATCCCTGGGTTGGGAAGAATCCCCTGGAGGAGGAAATAGCAACCCACTCCAGTAATCTTGCCTGGAGAATCCCATGAAGAGAGGAGCCTGGCAGGCTACAGTCCATGGGGGCGCAAAGAGTCATACACGACTGAGCAACTGATGATGCCCACCAGACTCCCAAGAGGCGCTATCCTGATTACCATCAACACAAAAAATAAAGCGTCCTGGATGGTTGATGACTTGCCCAACTTTGCCCAGTTGTCACATCCTAGATGGTTGATGATTTGCCCAAGGGCACACAACTGGAAGCAACAGAGCTGGCCTCTGAACCAGGGCTGTCCAACTTGGCTTGGAGGGCTCAACAGTGGGCAGAAGACAGACTCCAAGTTGTACCTGCTGGAGTGGAAGTGGGGCACAGGAAGGAGCTTACTTGTGTCTGGCTGGGGGAACTCAGAGGGCTGCAGGGGAAAGAGGAAAGAGGTGTACCTGTCACCTGATGCTGTGTACCCCAAGCCGAGTGCTTGAAACAATATTTATTTTGTCCTCAAATCTATATTTCGTCAGGGCTCAGGGCTTCCCTGGTGGCTCAGAGGTTAAAGCGTCTGCCTGCAATGCAGGAGACCTGGGTTCGATCCCTGGGTCAGGGAGATTCCCTGGAGAGGGAAATGGCAACCCACTCCAGTATTCTTGCCTGGAGAATCCCATGGGTGGAGGAGTCTGGTGGGCTGCAGTCCATGGGGTCGCAAAGAGTTGGACACGACTGAGAGACTTCACTTTCACTTTCCTTTCATTTTCAAAGGGGATAGATCATCTCTGCTGCACTTAGCATTACCTGGGATGGTTGGCAGTCTATGAGCTGGAACCATTTGAAGAGTCATTCATGGGTAAGTCCAGTGGTTGAAGCTGGCCATTGGCCAAGAGATTAACTGGGTAGGGCACTGGCTAGCCAGAACACTTAGAGTGGCCTCTCCATGTGGCTTGGGCTTCCTCACAATATGGTTCCTGGATCTCAGAGAGAGAAACAGTGACAGAGAGGCATTCAGACAGATGGGTGGAAGCTGAATTACTTCTGTAGATTTTAGCCTGGCAACTTATGTAACCTCAAGTCTGCCGCATTCTCTTCACTGACACAGTCACAGGATTCTGCTTAATTTCAAGGGGAGGGGCAATGCACTCCACTTCTTGGTGGAGAATGGCAGGTTTTCAGTATGAGGATCTGAAAATACTCCTGAGTCCATTTTCGGAAAATACACCCTTCACAGGGACTTCCTCTCCTGACCTCTCCTCAGTAACCAGCAAGACACTTTCAGAGGCTCAGCAGACATTGCTCCTCTCATCCCAACTATGAAAGCTTGGTCCTCAGTGGTGTGATGGGGAGAGTGTGAATGGCTGTTTACTGACGACGTACGCCAGGCCCTACCCTGGGCACTTCCATGCTTTGTTGTTACATTCCATCCATGCCGTGGTTCCTCGTGATGGGCAATGCGGCTCCCTGTTCTGTNGCAACCCACTCCAGTAATCTTGCCTGGAGAATCCCATGAAGAGAGGAGCCTGGCAGGCTACAGTCCATGGGGGCGCAAAGAGTCATACACGACTGAGCAACTGATGATGCCCACCAGACTCCCAAGAGGCGCTATCCTGATTACCATCAACACAAAAAATAAAGCGTCCTGGATGGTTGATGACTTGCCCAACTTTGCCCAGTTGTCACATCCTAGATGGTTGATGATTTGCCCAAGGGCACACAACTGGAAGCAACAGAGCTGGCCTCTGAACCAGGGCTGTCCAACTTGGCTTGGAGGGCTCAACAGTGGGCAGAAGACAGACTCCAAGTTGTACCTGCTGGAGTGGAAGTGGGGCACAGGAAGGAGCTTACTTGTGTCTGGCTGGGGGAACTCAGAGGGCTGCAGGGGAAAGAGGAAAGAGGTGTACCTGTCACCTGATGCTGTGTACCCCAAGCCGAGTGCTTGAAACAATATTTATTTTGTCCTCAAATCTATATTTCGTCAGGGCTCAGGGCTTCCCTGGTGGCTCAGAGGTTAAAGCGTCTGCCTGCAATGCAGGAGACCTGGGTTCGATCCCTGGGTCAGGGAGATTCCCTGGAGAGGGAAATGGCAACCCACTCCAGTATTCTTGCCTGGAGAATCCCATGGGTGGAGGAGTCTGGTGGGCTGCAGTCCATGGGGTCGCAAAGAGTTGGACACGACTGAGAGACTTCACTTTCACTTTCCTTTCATTTTCAAAGGGGATAGATCATCTCTGCTGCACTTAGCATTACCTGGGATGGTTGGCAGTCTATGAGCTGGAACCATTTGAAGAGTCATTCATGGGTAAGTCCAGTGGTTGAAGCTGGCCATTGGCCAAGAGATTAACTGGGTAGGGCACTGGCTAGCCAGAACACTTAGAGTGGCCTCTCCATGTGGCTTGGGCTTCCTCACAATATGGTTCCTGGATCTCAGAGAGAGAAACAGTGACAGAGAGGCATTCAGACAGATGGGTGGAAGCTGAATTACTTCTGTAGATTTTAGCCTGGCAACTTATGTAACCTCAAGTCTGCCGCATTCTCTTCACTGACACAGTCACAGGATTCTGCTTAATTTCAAGGGGAGGGGCAATGCACTCCACTTCTTGGTGGAGAATGGCAGGTTTTCAGTATGAGGATCTGAAAATACTCCTGAGTCCATTTTCGGAAAATACACCCTTCACAGGGACTTCCTCTCCTGACCTCTCCTCAGTAACCAGCAAGACACTTTCAGAGGCTCAGCAGACATTGCTCCTCTCATCCCAACTATGAAAGCTTGGTCCTCAGTGGTGTGATGGGGAGAGTGTGAATGGCTGTTTACTGACCACGTACGCCAGGCCCTACCCTGGGCACTTCCATGCTTTGTTGTTACATTCCATCCATGCCGTGGTTCCTCGTGGTGGGCAATGCGGCTCCCTGTTCTGTAAGTGAGGAGGCTGATGCTGAGAGAGGTGAGGACTTACCCAGGCCAGGAGGAGTCATCAGTGAGGCTGGGACCTGAAGTTGGGTCTGTGTGACTCCAAAGGTCCTGCTCTTGCCCTGCACCAGCAGTCCCAGGTTCAAGATAAGGAACGGGTGATAAGGTGAAGCAGTAAGAACATGGGCCTTAGATCAGAGCTACTTTGGTTCTCATTGAAGCTCCTTGACCTTGAGTGGATCACTTCATCCCTCTTAGGCTCAGTTTTCTTATCTGTCCAATGGGATATCACAGACTTTACAAAACAAGTCAGTGAAATGCAATAATCTCTGTTACAAGTTTGGCAAAGCCTCTGGCATGTCATGCAGGGTACTCAGACCACCCAGCCCTCCCTAGAGTGGACCTGTTCATCTGTGGGCAGAGCTAAGCTGTCTGGAGCATAAGCCTTCTGCCATTCACCAAGGGGGAGCCCCGGGCTCCTGCTGGCTATTTTTAGGCTTGTGTGGGCAACCACAGAACCACATGTGGGGTTTACCACCGCCTGGCCAAGCCCAGAAGAACAAGAAAACACTTCTGATGACAGAGGGTGAATATCTGAGGTCAGCAAGGACCTGAGTGCTTCCCAGCACTTCCGGGCTGACATGGGATCAAGTCAGTCTCCCCAGGTCTCGGTTTCCTCATCTGTAAAATGAGGATAGCCATAAACACGGGAGCCCACATCTCTGTACTGCTTACTAAGTGCCAAATATAGATCTCACGTGGCTCTTGCTCTGAGGGGTTCTGGGTCACAGAAACTGCTCAGATAGAAAAGGGGCCAGAGTAGAACTAGGGCTTTTTACCACTCTGCTCCCAGCCTCCTCAAACAGCTGGAAGAAGTTCAGGAGGATTAGCTGAGATCATGGATATCAGTATGTTTTTTAAACTGTAAACTAGACTCTAAACTGTAAACCAACAGGCCCAGAGACAGCCTAGGCTCAGTTCCATGGAGACCCCTTCCCACCCCTCCCCAGCTCTGGCCTTCAGCCACAGCATTCCCACTTCCTCATCTATTTTCCACGCATGGGGATCCTTGTAAGATTTTATTTCCCCCTATGGCCACTAAAATTTTTGAAAGACACTGAGGGCTGAACTGCCACAGGAGATGGCAGTGACACTCCCCAGGGCTCAGAGTGAGGGCTGAGGTCCCAGGCATCCCTGCCACTCACCAGCCTGACCCACAGCTGTGGCTCTGGGGCCACCTCCCAGCTTACAGGAGCGCAAGTCTCGGGTCCATGTCTCTTCCTCATTCACATAGGACCTCTGATGGTCTCACTTTTCAGGTCAGGAAACATTGCTCCTGGAAGAGTCACCCGCCATGGTTAGAGCTCAGAAGCTCTGCATTTCCCAGGAGGAAACAAAGAGCAGTGAGGCTATGCTCATGTGTGCACGCACCTGCAATCATGTGACTCATACACACCACGCGCACTGCACAAGCCCGCTTCTTGCACAAATTCACCTGTGCCCACACATTTTTAGATCTTCACACACACATGTTCACACAGGCACACACAAAACACCTATTCCCACAGGCACCCATATGTGGGAATCACCCTTATCCATAGCCCTACATTAAGATGCACCTACGGAGTACACACGGAGAAGGCGATGGCACTCCACTCCAGGACTCTTGCCTGGAAAATCCCATGGACGGAGGAGCCTGGTGGGCTGCAGTCCATGGGGTCGCTAGGAGTCGGACACAACTGAGTGATTTGACTTTTCACTTTCATGCATTGGAGAAGGAAATGGCAACCCACTCCAGTGTTCTTGCCTGGAGAATCCCAGGGACAGGGGAGCCTGGTGGGCTGCCGTCTCTGGGGTCACACAGAGTCGGACACAACTGAAGTGACTTAGCAGCAGCAGCAACGGAGTACACACACATCTTATCCAAAACACACATGCATGTCTCGTACATCCACATGGATTAACACAAGTGATGGATTTATGCAAAAAGCACACACACACCCAATCATCATACACTTCCATGGACAGACAAGTACCAAGACTCAATATACTCACACTGTGGAAGCTAGTATTTGAATGAATGCTCCCACAAACACACAGAGACTCATACAAACCTGGGTGTGTGTATACATTTCATTGACACATATGCGTACGCCAAAACAATAAACACAGATTATACGAGCATCAGTATCTACAGAACAAAACCACACACCACAGCCATCCACATGTGCATGTGAAAACACAAACACACACCCTCGCACATATACACACATACAGGCTCACCAGTGTCACACACCAGTGTACATACACACTGCCTTGTCTGGCTCCCTTGTTGCTGAGTGAATCTGCAAAGGTACAGAGACATAAGCACCTAGTTCCACTTCACCTGAAAACCCCCAGCCCCTGGGTGTGTGGGAGGGTGAACCAGACGCCCTCCCTGGAGGGGGTACAGTGGAAAGTATGACCCAAGGTGACTTTTGCAAAGAGCAAGCGTGAGAGTTTTTTCCACCCTGTTACCTCACTGTGCTGGGAGTGACCAGGGACACCATTGCTAACCCCCTCCAAGGAGCCCCTCAACCCTTGAGGACAGCCAGGTCCAACCTCAGAACTCCAGCTCCTTAGTTAACTCAACAATTAACTCACCAACACCTGCCCCCCGGCGCCCCGTGTGCCAGGTGCTGGGCTGGCGGTTGGAGGCAGAGAGAGGACAGCTAGACTGGGCCCTGCCTGCAGGACTCACAGTCCAGAGGTAGGGTGATAAGTGGAATCAGTGGGAGGCTCAAGATCAAGTCCCTTGAAGTGTAGTCACTTAATGATCCATTTGCCAAGGGATCAACCTTATAGAAGACTGATTTGCTGAACATACCAAATTATCAATTTCTTAATTTCAGGGCTCTTTTTTTCAGTTCAGATGTACACAGCAATTTTATTGGAAGGATTAGAATTTGTTTTTTATCTTGTCTTTATGACAGACTTTTAAAGAATGTCCAGATGGTCAAAAGCTTAGGGTTGGGAGTGGTGCAGTTTAGTAAACACACTTAGTATTTGTAACCAGAGAAGGACTTTCTGGGAGCATCCACCGGAGCAGGACGTTCTGGGAATTCTGTGGCATGACATGACAGGCTGTCCGGGACCAACTGACCCCGTTGGTGCCATGTAACCTATACCTGTGTTCTCTGACTTGCCCTGTGATCTTGGCCATGCCCCTTATCCTCTTTGGGCCTCTGCTTCTTCACATACAAATAACTTATCATTAGGGCCCTGCTGATATTTAATGAGACCCTGGAGCCTCCTGTGACCCCCCATTGCCCAATGTGGCCGGGGTTAGGGCCGTGGGCACCAGACAAGATGCTGACTCTGTTGAGGGTAGCCCAGCCCTGCTTGGAAATCAAAGTTGTAATAGTCAATACTCACCCATGTTGTATCAGTGTCTCCATCTGAAGCATGACATTTCTGTGTCTGGTCCCCAGCTCCAGGCAGAGGGGCCTAGCATGCCCAGGGTGGGGGTGAGGTGGGGCACATAGGGCTGCCGAAGGTGGGGCCCAGCTCACTTTCCTTTCCTGGTAATGTGCTCGCTAACCTCATTTCCTTTTTCTGAAGGGAAATGCCATTGACATCACACAACTGGATTTTCAGCGAGGCAAGATGAGAACTCATGAACTCTTTGCGGGCAAGAAGGATGCACGCACAGGCCGAGGGGAACTGGAGAACCTCTGCGCTGAGGCTTCAGAGATGGGGACCCCTGGGCCAGAAAGGCGTAGAGATATGTCCTGAGGTCCACAGCCTCACAGCAGAGCTAGGGCCAGGACCCAGGCCCCTGCCGTTCAGCCAGGGCTCTAGATGGGGGCACCTAAACTGCTCCCCACATTGCCCCATTTTAATAATAGCACCAACATCCACTAAGTTGTCCGAGCCAGAAACTGCTCAAATACCTCCTCCCGGTAGCCACGCAGCTGCTCCAACCTATCCCTGAGCCACCCCAGCTCAGGCCTCCTGGAGTCTCTCTAGGACCCTTGCCCAGCCCCTGCTCTGATCTCCCCTCACCCATTCAGGCTCCTTCCCCCAGTCTGTCCGATTGCTTGGGTGACATGGCTGAAACACAGCCCACGATGTTACTCACCAGCGTAAACCGTCCGTGGGCCTCCTGGCTGGGCCTTCAAGGCTCTCCGTGGCTTTGCAGGGGGCCTTCAAGGCCCTCCCCCCATCTCTGTCTTAGCCACTCTCCTTATGTCCCAGATTAAGGAACCCTCTTGCCCAGGCTCGTGCTGTTCCCTCTATGGGAGCCCCTCCCTCTGCGTGCCCATTCCTGCTTGTTCACTGCAGAGGGAGGTGCAGTGCTCCGATATCTGCCCCCACCATTGCCTCAGAGGAAACTGACCTTCTTGGTTGATGTCTCTGAGTCTTCCTCCCCACCTCCGTGAGAGCTGCAAAGACATTTTATTGTGGAAAATTTTAAGCATACCCAAAAATAGAACAGTACAAAGAACCCTGTGTACAAGGCCACTCTTGGCTTCATTTCTACCCCTCAACTCCTCCCCCACTGGATTTATTATTTGGAGCAAATCCAAAATATCAAATTATTTTATCCCTAAATATTGCAGTATGTATTTCTAAATTATAATGGCATGACCAGAATACCATTATCATACATACATTTTCATAATATTTAAAAATGATGATCAAATATCCAGTCAGGTTTAAATTTTCCCAGTTGTCTCATAAATGGTCTTTTAAAATTGATTTGCTCTAGACTAGGATCCTACAAGGTCCATACATGTCACTTGTTTGTTGGGTCTTTTGTGTTCCTCCAGTCTGTAGGTTTTTCCCTCTTCTGTTATTTTTTCCCTCGTTTGTGAAATAAACCATGTTGTTTGTCCCTGTAGTCTTTCACATTCTGGATTTTCCTGCTGCATCCCCCATGGTGTTGTTTAACATATTCTTCAGTCCCCTGCCTTTTCTATAAGTGGACAGATCTAAAGACTTCAGTTCAGTTCAGTTCAGTTCAGTCGCTCAGTCATGTCTGACTCTTTGCGACCCCATGAATCTCAACACACTAGGCCTCCCTGTCCATCACCATCTCCTAGAGTTCACTCAGACTCACGTCCATCGAGTCGGTGATGCTATCCAGCCATCTCATCCTCTGTCATCCCCTTCTCCTCCTGCCCCCAATCCCTCCCAGCATCAGAGTCTTTTCCAATGAGTCAACTCTTCACATAAGGTGGCCAAAGTACTGGAGCTTCGGCTTTAGCATCATTCCTTCCAAAGAAATCCTAGGGTTGATCTCTTTCAGAATGGACTGGTTGGATCTCCTTGCAGTCCAGGGGACTCTCAAGAGTCTTCTCCAACACCACAGTTCAAAACATCAATTCTTCGGCGCTCAGCCTTCTTCACAGTCCAACTCTCACATCTATTGCGTTCATATTTAAAGTTATAGAAAGAATTCTTCATAGGAGGTGTGTGTGCAGTAGCCTCCCTCTATCCCTGGGGAGTGTGTTCCAAGACCCCTGGTGGATGCCTGAAACTTCAGGTAGTACCAAACCCTACATATACTATATGTTTTCCTGTGTACACACACCTGTGATAAATTCTAATGCACAATATAAATCAGGCACAGAAAGAGAACATCTGAAGTGCCAGCGTCACTACTCTTGCACTTTGGGGCCATTATTAAGTAAAATCAGAATCACTTGGCCATAAACACCGAGATACTTGTAACAGTCGACCTGATAACACAGGTGGCTGCTCAGTGACAAGTGGACTGTATGATTCACATCCGGGCAGAACGGAGAGGGACGATGTGAGCTTTCATCATGCTACTTTGAACAGTGCACAATTTAAAACTTATGAATTATTTCTGGAATTTTCCATTTAATATTTTTGGACCACAGTTGACAGCAGGTATTGGAAACTGTGGAAAGTGAAATCACGCCTAAGAGGGGAGATTACCGGGCTTTCCTCAAAGGCACGTAATGTTTCATTAATCTATCTTTTCTTTTGGGGGCTTCTAAAAGACTTTGAGGGGCTTCCTTTGTAGTTCAGTTGGTAAAGAATCCGCCTACAATGCAGTAGACCTGGGTTCGATTCCTGGGTTGGACGATCTCATNTCACGCCTAAGAGGGGAGATTACCGGGCTTTCCTCAAAGGCACGTAATGTTTCATTAATCTATCTTTTCTTTTGGGGGCTTCTAAAAGACTTTGAGGGGCTTCCTTTGTAGTTCAGTTGGTAAAGAATCCGCCTACAATGCAGTAGACCTGGGTTCGATTCCTGGGTTGGACGATCTCATAGAGAAGGAAATGGCAACCCACTCCAGTATTCTTGCCTGGAGAATCCCATGGACTGTAGCCTGCCAGGCTCCCATGTCCATGGAATTGCAAGAGTCAGACACAACTTAGTGACCAAACCAGCACCAAAATGCTTTGAAGATCATTGCCTAGATCCACTACTTTATCAGAGATTTTCAAAACAATATTTTACCTTCTTCTTCATTTATTAACTGGAATATTTCTATAGAGAGAAACTTCTGTCATCAACTCTGGTTTCTCTGAGGTACAATTCTCGAATTGTAAGAAAAATGCTCGATGTTTTCCTCTTATTTATCAGCTTTCAGAATAAGGAGTTGAGTCTCTAATATTCTCTAACGGTGACCAACAGGGTTTTGTTTGTTTTGGGTTTTTGTATCATTCCTATCTTATAGTTTTAGTGCATTTGATATGTCTTACTCTATTATAGTTATTATCAAATCACCCCATTTTTGGCCAGTAGGGACCTCTTTAATTGACTTCTGAGTCCTTTTGATCTGAATCCTAAGCAATGTTTAGTAGCTTCCTGACTTTCTGGTGTGACAAGATGTCCAGATTTGTCTTGTGCATTGTTGGCCCAGATCTGGAATCAGCTATTTATCCAAGAAGTTCTGGTTTCTTAAATGAGAAGTGACATGAGAGACCAGAAGCCTGGATGCGAGGAGTGCTAAGCTATTTGGCTGTCATTTTGTCTAGGTTATTTCAGAGTGCAGAGCTGGGAAATACTTTCGGCTTAGTAAAATTCACACCAAGAGTTCATATTGATATTTTAAATAAAACCTAAGACTTTACGAATCGCCAGTCTATGTTAGATACAGGATACAGGATACTTGGGACTGGTGCACGGGGATGATCCAGAGAGTTGATATGGGGTGGGAGGTAGGGGGTGGTGTTCAAGATTGGGAACTCATGTACACTTGAGACAGAAAAAAGTAAAACAAATAAAAAAAAGAACATAAAAAAAAAATAAAATAAAATCCTAAAAGATGATGCTGTGAAAGTGCTGCACTCAATATGCCAGCAAATTTGGAAACCACAGCAGTGCCCACAAGACAGCAGAAGGTCTTTTTTCATTCCAATCCCAAAGAAAGGCAGTAACAAATAATGTTCAAGAAGAAGCACATATGTAATCTTTCTGGAAATTACCAAATTCCCTCCACAGAGAGCTTGCTCCTTTTTGTATACCCACCACATACAGTATGAGAGAATGTTGTTACTCACAGTCTTGCCCAAAGTGTATGTGATCAAACTTCTGAGGCTTTGCCAATCTGATAAACATAACCCTTGGCTTAATTTTAATTTATATTTCTCTGATTATGAACAAGGTTAAATATCTTTTCACATATCTATGTTCTGATTCAATTTTGGGTCCTTAGTACCCAGCTGGCACAGGTGAGGCCTTTTGGAGAGATTCCTAGAATGAAAAAAGGAAGGAACAGGTGAACAAGCAGATGAAGTCAAATCATAGAGGGTGGTTGACCTGCCCGAAGTCATGTGTCTGATTATCACCAAAGTTAAAACTGATGACTAGAACTGATCTTTTTTCCTCGTCTAATTTGTTTTTCTGACTATAAAATGAATAGAAGTTTATAGTAGAAGTTTTCTGACTATAAAATGAGTATGAGTTTACAGTAGAAAGTTTGGAAAGCACAGGAAAGTATCAGTTCAGTTCAGTTCAGTTGCTCAGTTGTGTCTAACTCTTTGCCACCCCATGGAATGCAGCATGCCAGGCTTCCCTGTCCATCGCCAACTCCCAGATCTTACTCGAACTCATGTCCATTGAGTCGCTGATGCCATCCAACCATCTCATCCTCTGTTGTCCCCTTCTCCTCATGCCTTCTATCTTTCCCAGCATCAGGGTCTTTTCCAGTGAGTCAGTTCTTCGCATCAGGTGGCCAAAGTATTGGAGTTCAGCTTCAGCATCAGTTCTTCCAGTGAATATTCGGGACTGATCTCCTTTAGGATGGACTGGTTGGATCTTCTTGCTGTCGAAGGGACTCTTGAGAGTCTTCTCCAACACCACAGTTCAAAAGCATCAATTCTTTGGCACTCAGCTTTCTTTATAATCCAACTCTCACATCCATACATAACTACTGGAAAAACCATAGCTTTGACTAGGCAGACCTTTGTTGTCAGGAAAGTACAACCACTTTTAGTGTTCAGTCTATTTCTTCCCAGTCTTTATGTATTTTTTTCCAGTTATGGTCATACTACATATATGGTTTTATATTCTGTTCTTTTTCACTTAACACTTTTCCATGTTAATAACAACTCTTTGCAAACATAATAATGACTGTACAGTATTTCACCATCAGAGCATATGTTTAACCTTTCAATTATTGCTAGACTTCTAGATTGTTTCCAGATTTTCACTATTATAAATTCTCCCATGTCCATCTTTTTTCACATTCTGAAATTTTCTCCCTTAGGATTTGATTCCTGGAAATGGAGCTCCTAGAATCCCAGCACTGAGTTCCAAGTTCAGGGATTTTTTTACTATACTCAGAGGACACTGTCTGCTAAGCTTTGCCCCTGTGACTTCCTATAGCCCCAGGATAGTATCTAATGTCTGTGCTCTGGAGCAGAAACATACTCACACCCAAGTCAGTTCTGAGGAGAGGCCAAGATGGGAAGGACGGAGCCAAATCAGGAGAAGGAGTCAGAATCTCCTGCCATTCGCCCTCGAGCTCCTTGCCTTCCCAGGACAATTGACAGATTACTGGAACCAACAGGATGAAACTGCACATGGGCAAGTTCGAGCCTGATGGAGAGCACAAGGCAAGGTCAAATCTGGTGGAGAGGGCAGGCAGGCAGGGACACTGAGCAGATGCAGCCTCTGCTTTGGAAGCACTCACCATCCAGGGAGAAGACATCTGGGGTCAGAACCTCCCACCCTGAGAAGAGTTCCGTGATAGACTCTAATACAGTACTGTTCACTACGGAGGGATGTGGGAGAGCTGCCTGGAGGAGGCATCAGTCAAGTTTCGTAGTGGGGAATACAGATCTTACCTGGAAGATGAGGTTGGGCAGTGACCAGTCCTGAGGGGATCTGTAAACCAGATTACAAAGTCTGGGCCACACGGCCTATGCAGTGAAGCAGGCAGATGAGAATCAGGTCTGTGTTAAGGACAATCCCACTGGCTGCTATGTGGATGGTAGAATTGTAGATGGGAACTGGACAGACTTAAAGTGAGACCAATACCCAGGCAAGAGATTGGGAAGCCCAAATCAGAGCAGCGGTCACAGGGACAGAGAAGGACCGCTGGGATAAGTGATGCCATCTCTACCGTCAATATTCAAAAAAGAAAAAGTTATGTCAAATTATGACGTTCCTATAGCCTGTGGGAAAGAGTCTTGGACTGAGAGTCAAGGGACCTGGGTTCTAGTCCCAGATCCATATGATCTGGAGCAAGTTTCTCACCTCCATCTGGGCCCCAGTTTCCACTTTTGTACATCAAAGAGCTTGTACCAGGTCGTTTCCAGGGGCTCTTATATTCTGAAAATTCTTTGATCCTAAGTTGGGAAGAGGCCGGGGTCCCTGGAGGGAAGAGGAGAGAGAAAAACAGAGGCTGAGCAGAAAGAGCAGCCAGGGCTGGGGTCTCGGGGCCTAGGCTCACAGTCTCTCCGCTCCCATCAATCTTGCAGCATTCATGTTGGTGGGGTGGCTGGGCCGAGGCCAGAGGCCAGCTGCGGGGAGGGAGGAATTGTCTCTGGCTCGAGGAACAGAGGAAAGAATGCAGAGCTTCCAAAAAGCTGTGAACAAGTCATCAGCTCTGGCTGGGTGCCCAGAGGTTTTGCAACCATCCTCGCAACCGTCCAAAGGCTTGAATAACATGAGGGACCCAACACGGGAAGACAGCTCATTCTCCTGCTGGGCACCAGAATCTGCTTGATAATGAGGGGCACTGAAGATGCCTTTGGCTGCAAGCAAGAGAAAACCCCGTCTCTAGCGTCTAAATATAACAAGGAAATGTATCACCTCTCACCACTACAAGCCCTCAGTGGGTGGTTCTGGCTCCAGCAGCAATTCCTTGTATAATCAAGAACATAAGCTTTTCTATTTCTTTCTTGTCCTTGGCTGGTTCCCTCTGTGGCCCCATGACAGCTATCAGTGACAGCAGAGGCTACACATTTCCGTGTGAAATGTCCAGCAGGAAAGTGCAAAAGAGGACTTCTCTCCCAACTCTGGACTAAAGTCCTTTTCTTTGGTTTGAATAGGACAACTTGGGTCATGTTTCCAGTTGGTGATAGTCTCTCAGGGAATGCCTGTGCTGATTGGTTTAGATCAATTGGCTTAGATTAATTGGGCTTCCTATGTGGCACTAGTGGTAAAGAACCTGCCTGCCCATGCAGGAGACGTAAAAGATGCAGATTTGATCCCTGGGTTAGAAAGATCCCCTGGAGGAGGGCGCAGTAACCCATTCCAGTGTTCTTGCCTGGAGAATTTCATGGACAGAGGTGCCTGGCAGGCTACGGTCCATAGAATGACAAAGAGTTGGACACGATTGAAGTGACTGAGCACACACAGTGTTAAACTTGCGGGTTGAGAGGTTGAGCAGAGTTGAGGTCCTGCAAGTAAGGCAAGCAGACTGCAGTAGAGGCTGGATGGGCAACCTACACGTCTATAGGATGATAAGACTCTGTCTCCCCTCGGCTCATCTGACCCCCATTTAGCCTGGGGGTCAGCAGGACGGGCATCCTCTCCAGGTGACTGCTGAGGTCACTGAGGCAGAGGGTAGGTGGGGTGCCTTGTTTGTGCCACACAAGTGGGTAAGTGGCAGAGCCTGAATTGAGAAAAATACACAGCAAACAAACAGAGCAGACCTCCAGCTGCGAGCCTGAGTCAAGCTCCTCTGGGATCCACAGCGCCTGTCCCCAGTGGCTCAGGGTCAGAGCCCATCGTGCAGTGGGGAAGGCCGCCTTCCTCTGCAGCCTGAGGATGCCCTCACTCATGGCGCAAGGCTTCCCAGGAGCTCTGGGACCCAAGGCCAGGGCTGGGGGTTCAAATCCTGACCTGGAGCTTCTGTGTCTTCCTCTGTGAGAGGGGAGGGCTAACCCCACCTTCTCTTCTTGGCACAACTGTCGGGAGAATGCAATGAAATGAGGAGATGGTGTTTTCCTAATCGTCACATGCATCTGAACCATCAGGCCTCCCCTCTCCTGGTGGGAAGTGGTCATTCCATGGGCCTGGTCTGTTCTAAAAGGCAACCGGAAACAGGCAGCCAGAGCGATGGCCAATGAGATCGCCAGACATGGATCCATTTGGTGAAATGTGTAGTTCGATTCATCACTCGATAGACGAGGAAACCTGTTCAGAGAGAGGCAGTAACTGCCCAAGATCACAGAGAACTAGAACCCAGACGCTGGCTCTCAGCCCTGTTCTCCTGCACCAAGTCGCACAGGTCAGGTGAGGTCTGCTGCCCGGCCTGAGGTGGTGGTGATACAGCTGCAGTGTGGTCCGTGCCTGCCAGCACGTCCCCAGGTTTCTCAGGGGCCATTCTTCAGGGGTTCACTGAGGCGAGGCCACACTTCCCCTCTGGTGGCTTCCTGTTTTGGCCAAACAATGACTCTTGCCGGGACCTGGTGCCAGCTGGCTGCAGCTGTTGCCAAGGCGTTGACTTCTTGCATGCAGAGAGGTGTGATCCTGTCCGCCCCCAACTGCGGCAGCCAGGAACCCCACACTCACACGTGGTCTTTGGGGCCCCACTGAACTCAGCAATCCCTTCACATACCGATCACATGGACTTCCCTGGTGGCTCAGATGGTAAAGAATCTGCCTGCAATGCAGGAGACCCGGGTCCGATCCCTGGTTTGGGAAGATCCCCCGGAGGAGGGCATGGCAACCCACTCCAGTATTCTTGCCTGGAGAATCCCCATGAGTACCTTGTGTGCCAGGTTCCAGCTGGGTATCCAGAACACAGAGGTACATCAGAGGAGAATATAGCCTTTCTACAAACCTTTACCCTCTGCCCATGAGGAAGACATTGTGTGAGGTGCCACTGATGCAGATATGAATAAGAGACACCCTATAATCTTGATGACTGAGCCATCTGTTTGTCCTCCCAGGCCCTTGCAAGAGCTCTGAGTCAGCTGTCGGTCATTTACACACTCATGTGAATTAGTGCCCACAGCTTCCTCCTGAAGAAAAATCTCAGAGGACATGGGAAGGTGTACCAAGATATGAGCTAAAATAATAAAAATGCACTGTTTATGGTGACTATTTTAGTAGATGAGAAAAGTCAAGATTCAGACATGTCAAGGGACTTTCTTAAGGTAGGGGATGGAGCCATGGCCTTGACTCAAGTCTTCAGACCCCAAGCCTTGCACAGCAAGATGCGTCAAAGAACGTCTAGTCTAACGTGGAGATAAACAGGATTGGAGGTGCAGTGGGAGTGCCCATGTCTACGTGGGGTAGGGAGCTTTTTGCTTAGAAATGTGGGAGAGATTGGACCATGGAAAGGAAACATTGAGTGCTCTCTATGTGGCAGGCATCTCACCAGTTGTCTCTCTACAGATGAGGAAAATGAAGAGGTGAAAAGCCTCCTTGAACATCTGGAAAGCAGAGCAGCTGGCACTTTCACCAGAATCCATGCTGCACTTGTCCTTCTCCAAATGCCCCAGCTCTGTCCTCCATTCTGCTCTGTGTCCCAGGGGGCTGACTTCTGTGGAGGCTTCCCCCTTCTGTTAGGTTCAGCCAAGAAGAAGCTATGGCGGGAGGCCAGGGAGGGAGGAGAGAGAGGGCAAAGCATTCAGTCTCTCTGCTCCTCCTGCCTGGCCACAGTGCAGGCTCGGCTGGCCCTGGGAACACCATTGCTGCAAGTGGGGAACTGCTTCCCGCCCCTCCGTTGCTGGTCTGGACGTCGCTCCTCACCCTCTGTTGGTTCCCTTCATCTGCCCATCATGTCATTCATCTCTCTTCAGCCCCTCACCTTGAATGGCCCAATCTCCTGCTGGGATCCCAGCTGAGACCAAGCTGGACCTTTTCCCGCCTTACTACCATGTTCCCCATCTCTACTGGGATGCTCCCCACAGCCCCATCCCCACCCACCTGAGACAGGAAGGCGACTTGGCAAAGTCTGCCTCCCCGTCGCGTCTCCAGCACCTCCTGCCTTTCTGGGCTGGTGCTGCTGTGGAAACAATGAGACGGGTTTCCAGGGACTGGGGCTGAGTTCCTCCAGAGCCCTCATCTCCTGGGACATGCTGGGTCTCCTGGGCTTCCACCTAGAAGCAGCAGACTGTCCCGAGGTTGGGGGTGGGGTCTGAAACTAGGTTTTGTCTCCTCCTCCCCCTGGCTGTGGGACACAAGGAAGAAGAAGCGGCAGAGGCTCTCCCCACGAGCTGCAGGACGCTTAGGAGTGACCTAGGGTGACCCCCCCCCCTTGGTTTCAGCAGCAGGAACAGGCCCGCGAGTGATGCACACACTAGGTGGATGCCCCCTGTGTCTGCTTCACGCCCAGGCTGTCCCCTGAGTGCCACACACAGGCCTCCAGGTGCCCCAGGGACCTACCTAACCCAGGATCACTGACACCCAACACACTCCCCTCCCCCCACGTCCCCTCCATCAGGGAAGACACCAGAAGCCTGGAGTCATCTCTGACAGTCTCTCTCCATCCTCAACCTCTGACCTTATACAGGTTCTCATGAGTCCAGCAGTCTGACTTGCTAAACTGCTCTGGACCCTGCCCTCTCCTCTCCTGGCCATCTCCACTCCCCTAGTCCAGCCTTCATTATCTAGACTCAGTTGCAACAACGGCCTCCTCATTTCTCTCACTGGTCGCAGTCTTGCTACCTCCCATCCATCCTCTGTTGAGCAGCTAGCCTGATCTTTCAGAAGTACGAATCTAACTAAGCATGTCTCTTCCATGCTTAGAAGGAGTCCCGGATCTCTAACCTGTGTGATACACTCAGGCCTCCCTCTCCATCTTTGCCTTGGAAGCAAAACCCTATGCGATGGTCTGTGATCCATGAGCCTCTGCTGGCTTCTTCATGAGGGCTTCTGAGTCTGTTTCAGAAGGGCCCCTTGGAAAGGGTTCCTCCTCATTCCCACCAGCATCGTCACTGTTGTCGTAGTCTGAGTTCCTCCAAATGCATGACTCAAGGTCCCAGTGCAAGTAGTTTATAGGGAAGTGATTCTGAGAAGCGGGAGTAAAGGGGTGTGAAGAATGCAACAGGGAAGGGAGAAAAGTCCACCCTCGTGTGTTCTATCATCTGTGCACTGTGCGATGGGGCTGCGCTGCACCCGGACCCTGCGGAGCCTACAGAACACCTCCCAGAAATCGTCTACCTACAGAAAGTTGCTCCAGATTCTCACTCCATTGGGTAAGGGCCTCTCCACCCCTTGTCTGCATAGCCTGCCCCCGCTAGTCAGGTGCTGAAGAGCCTGCAGCCAATGCGGAGATGCGCAGCACAAGCTTGGGGTAAGACGCTGGCTGTGGGAGGTGACCTTTGTCTGAAATCAGAAGTGAGCCAAGGGATGTGACTACATCCTCCTGGCCTGGCTTGTTGGGGCTCAGCGCACATGAGGTGCCCCAAGTTGCTGAAGAGGAGGCTGTGGTCAGAGTGTATCTCTGGAAGGAGTTTGGGCTTTGCTGTTTTATTTCCTGGGTTCAAACTTTGGTGCCTGCAGTAGGTCTTCTAGTGGGCCACTCCACACTTGAGCCACCATGTTGATAAAATAGGGACAATAAATTCTACCATTATAAGGTGTTTATGAGAATCAACCACGCCATCAGAAATGAGTGCATATGGCAAAGTCTGATGTCACGCACAGCTGGCTGTGTTTGTTTCTTTCCTCCCTCACAGAGCTAGTGCTCTAGGCTCATCCTTACTCTGCTCCCTCATCCAGGAGCACCCCAGCTCCTCCGTGCTGTGGGTTTAGCCTGTGTTACCAGGAGCCCTGGCTTCTTGGCCTGGCTTTGGGGTCGGTGCAGCTGCAATCCCCTCCCCCACTCCAGGGTACGGAGCTGAAGTAGCTTTTGTGGAACGTGAAAGAGATGTCAATGCGTGCCACACGGCAATAACACTCTTCTAAATTTCCATGAACCATTTCTGTCTTTCCCCCCAACCCCTCTTCTGACCCAGCTGCCCTTCTCACATGGGTGACTTTAGCTTGAACCGAAACTTCCAGTTCTATTCTTCCATGCTCAGCCCTCCACTTTGGCCTCTGGTCTCTATTCACCTGTTATGGGTTGAATTGTGCCTCCCCCCGACAATTTCATATGTTAAAGTCCTAACCCTCAGCGTCTCAGAATGTGACCAACCATATTTAGAAATAGGGTTGATGTAGACACTCGTTATTAAGATGAGATCAAAACAGAGTAGGGTGGGCCCCTAACCCAATGTGACAGGTACCCTAAAGAAGAGGCAAAATTTGGACAGAGATACATACACAGGAAGACCTTCCTGTGAAGACCAGAATTGTGCTGTATGTGCCAAGGACCCACCAGGATGCCAGGAGAGTGGCCTGGAACAGTTCCTTTCCTAGTGCCTTCAGAGGGACATGGCCTTGCCAACACCTTGATCTTGAACTTCCAGCCTCCAGAACTGGGAGACAATGTATTCCCTTTGTTTTAAGCTTCCCAGTTTTGGGTGCCTTGTTCCAGCAGCCTGAGCAAACTGACATACCACCTAAAAGGGCAACTTATTTTCTATGTCATATATCATGTTTCTAGCTCTCTTTTCTTTTTTATTATTTAATATTTATTTATAAATGATCAATATTTCTGTCCCCATATTATCCCTTGGTTTCTCTGTTTGTGCTTATCTTTTTGGACTCCTAGTTGGGACTGTGAACCCCTTGGAGGCAGGCTATATGTCATTCTCATTGTTGTATCTTCAAGGCCTGGCACAGAGCCTGGCCCACAGGAGTCATTAATTAAGGTTTGCTGGAGATTTTCTGAAAGAGGTAACTCTGATGCTTGCCCTTGAAGTGTGGCCCTTTGGACAGGCAGAGCCATCCAGAGAAGGCATTAGAGGGATGAGAATGGTGCTAGCAAAATTCAGAGGCAGGACACACACCAAAGGAATGAGTGAGCAACTCACTGTTGCCTGGGAAGTGGGGTTCAGGATTCTGGAAGAGATGGAGCCAGGGTGGGATAGAGGGTTGGGAGAGATGGGCATCAGGGTTTCAGGGTTTGGGAATGCATTTAACTGAGGAAGGCAATGGAGCGGTGGAGAATAATGGATAAGAGAGGGAACAACAGAGGGGCTCTGGGAAGATTATTTAGCTAGGGAAGAGTCCAGAGACAAGGGAGGCCAGGGAGGTCAGTGGCTGGGGCCATCGTCCAGGTGAAAGATCACAGAGGCCTGAACCCTCAGGGACATGAGGATGAAAAGAAGATGAAAGACATTTCGGAGAAAGAAATGTGTGCCCGATGACTAATTTAAAGATATCTTCCCCTTTGAGGTGCCTGTCTCCAAGCTCTTCCTCCTTCTGAAGATGTTACGCTGAGAATTTCCATGATGTAGGCAGTGACATATAAATCACCCCACCCCCGTGACCTCTGTGGCAGCTGTCAGTCTTGGGGATGGAGCAGAGGAATGAGTAACCCCCACCTCAGGCTGCTGAGGTTTCTGGTCCACTATTCAAAATGTCATGGAAGCAAATGATTTTTCACCTTTTTAAAAAACATATATAAACTTTTTTTCTTTTCATTCATGGCTAATGTAAGTTAACTGTATTTTTAAAAAAAATCTGAAAGGATAGTAGCATTAGTTCTTATGAGTGTAAGGTGAAAATTGTTTTCAATAAAAATAACCTTGGGTAATCCCTTAAGTGGAAGGACCTGGGATATTAGAAATTCAGAAGACAAAGGTTATGCTGTATAAAAACCTTTTGACTGTGACCTCTTTTTCCATGGAGCATCAAGGACCAAGATCTAGTTTGAAGTGGGTGAAAGGGCTGTTTGGAGGTGGTGGGTAGATAGATTAAACGTTTGCTGGGTATGAGTCCATTATATGGATAAGTCAAATAAGAAAATAAAAACCACCTGAAATGTTACTCTTTTTTTGGGTGAATATCCTCTTTCCATTCTTTTTTCTTTTTCCCCTAATGCGTTTTAAAAGCTATATTCAGTGGAGTCTAAAGTGCCTCTTGATGTGGTGACTGAGAAAGGCACCTCACGTCTGTGGTATTCCTGCCAAAAAGGCAGAACCTGACAGAGGAAACATCAGACTAACCCAAACTGAGAACCAGTCTGTAAGATTATTGGTCCAGACTCATCCAAAGTGTCAACATCATAAAATGAAAAAGACAGTGAAAGACTACCTTCTTCAGATTAATGGAGATGAGCCATGGTGAGCAAAAAGAATGCATGATTCTAGATTTCATCCTGGGTTAGAGAGGAAATTGTTGTAAAGGAATCAATGTTGGAGAGGATGTGGAGAAAAGGGAACGCTCTTGCACTGTTGGTAGGAATGCAAATTGATCCAGCCATTATGGAAAACAGTATGGAGATTCCTTAAAAAAAAAAAGCAACTAGGAATCAAACTACCATATGACCCAACAATCCCTCTACTGGACATATACCCTGAGGAAACCATAA
This sequence comes from Neotragus moschatus, assembly GCA_006410615.1. NCBI lineage: Eukaryota > Metazoa > Chordata > Mammalia > Artiodactyla > Bovidae > Neotragus > Neotragus moschatus. The sequence continues at coordinate 571,260 of SJYA01002100.1, read as the reverse complement.
TTGAAAAAGACACATGTACCTCAATGTTCATCGCAGCAATATTTACAATAACTAGGACATGAAAGCAACCCAANAACAGTATGGAGATTCCTTAAAAAAAAAAAGCAACTAGGAATCAAACTACCATATGACCCAACAATCCCTCTACTGGACATATACCCTGAGGAAACCATAATTGAAAAAGACACATGTACCTCAATGTTCATCGCAGCAATATTTACAATAACTAGGACATGAAAGCAACCCAAATGTCTATCGACAGATGAATGGATAAAGAAGTTGTGGTACATATACACAGTGGAATATTACTCAGCCATAAATATGAACACATATGACTCAGTTCTAACAGGATGGATGAATCTAGAGCCTGTTATACAGAGTGAAGTAAATCAGAAAGAGAAAAACAAATATCATATATCAACACTTATATATGGAATCCAGAAAGACGGTACTGATGAACCTATCTACAGGGCAGCAATGAAGATGCAGACAGAGAAGAGACTGGTGGGTATGGTGGGAAGGAGAGGGTGGGATGAACTGAGAAAGTAGTCCTGAAATATAAACATTACCACATGTAAAACTAGATAGTCAGTGGGAATTTACTATATGATGTAAAGAGCTCAAATTCAGTGCTCCGTGACTACCTAGAGGAGTAGAATGGGGTGGAAGGTGGGAGGGAGTCTCAAGAGAGAGAGGATATATGTATACCTGTGGCTGATTCATGTTGGCCTTTGGCCAAAAGCAAAACATCATGTAAAGTGATTATCCTCCAATTAAAAAGAAGTAAATTTTAATTTTAAAAAGGACATTATTGGAGCACTTAGTGAATTGGATTAGATAGTGGTATTATGGCAATGTTACATTTCCTGAATTTTATAACTGCAACCTAGATAGCTTATTCAAAAGCAGAGACATTACTTTGCCAACAAAGGTCCGTCTAGTCAAGGCTATGGTTTTTCCAGTGGTCATGTATGGATGTGAGAGTTGGACTGTGAAGAAAGCTGAGTGCCAAAGAATTGATGCTTTTGAATTTGGGTGTTGGAGAAGACTCTTGAGAGTCCCTTGGACTCCAAGGAGATCCAACAAGTCCATCCTAAAGGAGATCAGTTCTGGATGTTCTTTGGAAGGAATGATGCTAAAGCTGAAACTCCAGTACTCTGGCCACCTCATGCGAGGAGTTGACTCATTGGAAAAGACTCTCATGGTGGGAGGGATTGGGAGCAGGAAGAAAAGGGGACGACAGGATGAGATGGCTGGATGGCATCACCGACTCGATGGACGTGAATCTGAGGGAACTCCGGGAATTGGTGATGGACAGGGAAGCCTGGTGTGCTGTGATTCATGGGGTCGCAAAGAGTCGGACATGACTGAGAGACTGAACTGAACTGAACTGAACTCTTCTTTAGGAAAAAGAAAGTCTTTTTTCTCAGAGAAAATGAATGTCTTTTTCTTAGAAAGAAGATGTTTAAATATTTGGGTAACAATATATGCAACTTATTTTCAAATAGCTTGGGTAAAGTGTGTACAGAGAGAGATAGAATGTGACGAAGCAAAATGCTGACAATTACTAACAACTGGTGAAATTGAGTGAAGGGTATTTGGAAGTATTTGTACTATTCTTGCATTCTTCTGCAAGTTTGAATATGTTTCAAAACTAAAAGGTAAAAAAATGTCCAGTCCAATTAAAATTAAAACTTCAGTCTCTGGAAATAAATATTTGAAAAGATATATCCAATAAAAGACTATTATACAAAGAACTCTTAAAACTCAACACTAAGAAAACAAACAACATAGTTTATTAAATGTGCAAAATACCTGAACAGACAACTCACTAAGGAAGATATATCAGTTGCAAATAAGCATGAAAATCATATGTTATCAGGAAATTCCAAGTTAAAACAACAACGANAACTTCAGTCTCTGGAAATAAATATTTGAAAAGATATATCCAATAAAAGACTATTATACAAAGAACTCTTAAAACTCAACACTAAGAAAACAAACAACATAGTTTATTAAATGTGCAAAATACCTGAACAGACAACTCACTAAGGAAGATATATCAGTTGCAAATAAGCATGAAAATCATATGTTATCAGGAAATTGCAAGCTAAAACAACAACGAGATATCACTACAGACGTGTTTGACTACCCCAAATCCAAAACACTGACAACACCAGATGTTGGTGAGGATGTGGAAAAACAGAAACTTTCATTCATTGCTGGTGGGAATACAAAATGGTATTCTTGTCTGAAAAATCCCATGGACAGAGGAGCCTGGTGGGCTACAATCCATGGGGTCACAAAGAGTCAGACACGACTGAGCAGGCATGCACAGCCCCTTTGGAAGAGAGTTTGACAGCTTCTTACAAAATTACACATACTTTTACCATATGATCCAGCAACTGCACTCCTTGGTGTTTACCCAAATGAGTTAAAATTTTATGTGCACACAAAAACCTGCACACAGATGTTTATAGCAGCTTTATTCATAATTGCTAAAACTTGGAATCAACCAAGATGTCCTTCAACAGGTGAATGGACAAATAAACTGTGGCCCATTCAGACAATGGAATATTATTCAGAGCTAAATAGAAATGAACTATCAAACCATGAAGACATGGAGGAACTTTATAAGCATATTAGTGAGTGAAAGAAACCAATCTGAAATGGCTACATACTGTATGATTCCAAGTATATGACATTCTGGAAAGTGCAAAAACCATGGATACAGTAAAAAGATCAGAGGTTGCCAGAGGACGCAGGGAGAGGGGATGAATAGGCAGAGCATGGAGGAGTTTCGGGGCAGTGAAACTCTTCTGTATGATGTTACAGTGCAGGATACATGTCATTGTACATTTGCCCAAATTCGAACACTGAGAACACCAAGAATGCCGAACACCAAGAGTGAACTTAGGGTACACTATGGACTCGAGGTGATAGTGCTGTGTCAGCGTAGGTTCNCAAATAGGAAAAAGAGTATGTCAAGGCTGTATATTGCCACCCTGCTTATTTAACTTATATGCAAAATACATCATCAGAGACGCTGGACTGGAAGAAACACAAGCTGGAATCAAGATTGCCGGGAGAAATATTAATAACCTCAGATATGTAGATGACACCACCTTTATGGTAGAAAGTGAAGAAGAACTAAAAATCCTCTTGATGAAAGTGAAAGAGGAAAGTGAAAAAGTTGGCTTAAAGCTCAACTTTCAGAAAATGAAGATCATGGCATCCGGTCCCATCACTCCATGGGAAATAGATGGAGAAACAGTGAAAACATTGTCAGACTTCATTTTTGGGGGCTCCAAAATTACTGCAGATGGTGATTGCAGCCATGAAATTAAAAGACACTTACTCCTTGGAAGAAAAATTATGACAAACCTAGATAGCATATTCAAAAGCAGGGACATTACTTTGCCAACTAAGGTCTGTCTAGTCAAGGCTATGGTTTTTCCAGTGGTCATGTATGGATGCCAGAGTTAGNTGATTGCAGCCATGAAATTAAAAGACACTTACTCCTTGGAAGAAAAATTATGACAAACCTAGATAGCATATTCAAAAGCAGGGACATTACTTTGCCAACTAAGGTCTGTCTAGTCAAGGCTATGGTTTTTCCAGTGGTCATGTATGGATGCCAGAGTTAGACTGTGAAGAAGGCTGAGCGCCGAAGAATTGATGCTTTTGAACTGTGGTGTTGGAGAAGACTCTTGAGAGTCCCTTGGACTGCAAGGAGATCCAACCTGTCCATTCTGAAGGAGATTAACCCTGGGTGTTCTTTGGAAAGAATGATGCTAAAGCTGAAACTCTAGTACTCTGGCCACCTCATGCAAAGAGTTGACTCCTTGGAAAAATCTTTGATGCTGGGAGGGATTGGGGGCAGGAGAAGAAGAGGATGACAGAGGATGAGATGGCTGGATGGCATCACTGACTCGACGGGTGTGAGTCTGAGTGAACTCCAGGAGTTGGTGATGGACAGGAAGGCCTGGTGTGCTGAGACTGATGCAGGGTCGCAAAGAGTCGGACATGACTGAATGACTGAACTGAACTGAACTGAACTGAACTGATACTCCTATTAGATGGATTAAAAAGAGCAACAACAATACTAAGTTGTTGCTGAAGATGAATAGCAACTGGAACTCATTCATGGCTGCTGGGAAGTGAACGCTGTACAGTCTCTTTGGAAAACCAGTTTTTCAGTGTCTTTGAAAGTTAAACACACATCTGCCATGGAACCCAACACTCCCACTCTTAGCTACTAGTCAAGAGAAAGGAAAATTTATGTTCATACAGAAATCCTATATGTGAATGTTTATACCAGTTGTATTTATAATTCTATCCCCAAACTAGAAACAACTCAAATGTTCTTCAGTAGGTAAATGGCTGGACAAAGGGTCATGTATTACTCAGTGGAATACTACTCAGTAATAAGAAGGAACTTGATTCAGCAATACAGATGACACTCAAGTGGGTTGTACTAAGTGAAAGATCCCACACTCAAAAGGCTACAGACTGTGCAGTTTCATTTATTCTGGAAAAAGCAAAACAACAAGAAAGAGAGCAGTGATTTCTAGGGCTGGGCATGGAGGAAGGAGTTGATAATAGAGGGCTGCAAGGGAACTTTCTAGGGTGGTGGGAATGTTTTACATCGTGGCTGTGGTGGTAGTTACACAACAGTATGAATTTGTCAAAACTCACAAAACTCACAGAATTGTGTATTAAGGGTGATGGTAAAGAAAGCTGCCTGCAATGCAGGAGACCCAGGTTCCATCCCTGGGTCAGGAAGATACCCTGGAGAAGGGAATGGAAAACTACTCCAGTATTCTTCCCTGGAAAATCCTATGGTCAGAGGAACCTGGCAGGCTAGTCTAGAGGGTTGCAAAGAGTCGGATAGGACTGAGTGGCTAACATAGCTTACCATGACTAGATTATATCTCAATTATACAAAGAGACAAATGATAAGAATTTCTCAAAGCTTCTCTCCTCCCCTACAGCTCCCAGGCAGACACACTTCAGAAAACTGCGGTGGGGAAAGGGAATCTTATCTCTCTCTCTTCTGCATCTTCAGATTGGGCTTAGGGTTGAATGGGAGTCAGGGAGATCAAGGAAAGTGCCAAGTCTGCTTGGAAGGGAGACTTTGTAAACTGTAGTTAGATCCCTCTAAGCAGCAGATGCCCAAACTCTACTTCTTGCTGTCACAGAGTAAACAATTTCGTGGTTATATGGAGCTCCCTCTGTGGTCTCCCCTCACTGGNGGAGTCAGGGAGATCAAGGAAAGTGCCAAGTCTGCTTGGAAGGGAGACTTTGTAAACTGTAGTTAGATCCCTCTAAGCAGCAGATGCCCAAACTCTACTTCTTGCTGTCACAGAGTAAACAATTTCGTGGTTATATGGAGCTCCCTCTGTGGTCTCCCCTCACTGGGCCCTGGGCTTGTGACACATTCCCTGGCTGACCACCTGCCCTTTCCACTCCTGTCCCCCTTCCAATCTTGCTGAGGGGGTCCTTCTCTAGTTCCCCTGCCCTGGAGAGCAGACTTGTTGCAAAGGGATATTTGGGGATGACTGATACCCAGTACCCTGCACTGTGTCCCTTAGGTCCCTTGGGAGACAAGTCCTCTCTTTTGTTACCAAACTCTGAAAGGTGCTTCCCCCAAACCCACCCTCACCAGGGACAACTCCCATGGTCCCCTCATCTTCAGACTTTTCTGTGTGAGAGGTGAGCTCAGGCTCTGGGTCCTCTGAGCTCTAGGTAAGTCCCGGTGGCTTGAGCCATGTGGGGTGAAGCACAACACTTCGACTGTCCCTTGGTGGAAGGTCTCAGCGGCTGTTCTGCTCTCCCAGGTCAGTGTGAGTCTGGAGGCAGGTGATGGTGTGAGGACATTGTAATCTCTTGCTGCGTCGTGCAGTAATTCTGAGACAGGAAAGTCCCATTTAGCATCCTATTGCACATAACTAGCATGCAGTTTAACAAAACTGGGATCTCACCCATGTTTTATAATCTGCTTTTGCACTTCACACTGTTTGGAGCTTCTCTTCATGTCAATAAACATGTCTACATTCATACTGTTTAAAACAGTTGATCAGTTTTCCCTTGTATAGATATATTGTGACTTACTATATTGAACCCTGATTGTTGGCAGTTTGTTTCTAATTTTAGATTTCATTAACAATGCTATGATTGGGTCAATTTAGGTCTAGTTGATGGTACTTTAGCTGCAGAGTCCTCACTTACTTTGGCCACCTGATATGAAGAACCGACTCATTGGAAAAGACCCTGATTCTGGGAAAGATTGAAGGCAAAAGGAGAAAGGGGTGGTCAAGGATGAGATGGTTAGATAGCATCACCGACTCAATGGATGTAATCCTAAGCAAACTCTGGGAGACAGTGAAGGACAGGGGAGAGTGGCGTGCTGAAGACCATGGGGTCGCAAAGTGTCAGACACAACTTAGCGACTGAACAACAACCACCCCACTTGCACAGAACTTTTTTACATGCCCAGGAGAGGAGTCTAACAATGTTTTGTCTTCTTTTTGAGAAANTGAAGGCAAAAGGAGAAAGGGGTGGTCAAGGATGAGATGGTTAGATAGCATCACCGACTCAGTGGATGTAATTCTGAGCAAACTCTGGGAGACAGTGAAGGACAGGGGGGAGTGGCGTGCTGAAGACCATGGGGTCGCAAAGTGTCAGACACAACTTAGCGACTGAGCAACAACCACTCCACTTGCACAGAACTTTTTTACATGCCCAGGAGAGGAGTCTAACAATGTTTTGTCTTCTTTTTGAGAAAAGGGCCCTCTAAATTGTATAAGCGTCAGGCCCCACAAAAGCTGGATGTGCCCTTGGCTATGATAAACATCCTCACAGTCAATTTTCTTTTGGCTACATTTTTATTTCCTTAGGATAAACTCCTAGAAACAGAAGTGCTGGGTTAAAGCAGATACACATTTTTAGGATTCTTGGAACGTATTGTCAAGAAGCCCTCCAGAAAAAGTGACCTAATTTACATCCCAACCCTGCCCTGGACGAGAATGCCCAAGACTGCAGTGGTTTTTATGGGACTGTGTTTCCCTGTTACTGATTTGGTCATAGCTGCCATTAGCGCCTTTTCCCAAAAGCAAGGGTCTTGACCTGAGATCCTTGGGACACAAGGATAGAATTCCTGGGGCGGTGAACTCGGATGAGAAAAACTTACATCTTCCTTTTCATCACTAGCCTCTAGGTGAAACGTAATAGATCTTTCCATCCTGAACGTGGGCCACAAATCCCTGAACCATTACCAGGAGGTAATGGGAGGTAATGGGAGGTTAGCAGTCCCACTGCCTACAGAAATCACAGATGTTCTCATGTCAGCTGTTGAACTCATGCTCAACAGCACTTCAAAGTTATAGCAATTATCATATCTGCAACTAGATTTTGTTATTTTAACATGTTAATAAAAAGCATGTATCATCCAATCACAATTATTTTTAATAGTTTGAAATCTGCGTTCAGTAGGACTGATTTCCTTTGCAATCACATATTTTTTTTTGTTTTATGAATTAGAAAACCTTGTTCTGAAAAGGGGTCCACAGGATCATCAGACTGCCGAAGTGCTTATGCACAACCATGGTCAGAACCCTTCCAGTATGGGACTCTTGACTCACTTGTTCTTGAAACTTGTGCATGATACAAAAGGAAAGGAATTAAACTTTCCTGACCCCAGCCTGGGGTCAGGCTCTGTGTTGGGTGCTGGGATACAGAAAGGGCTGGATGGCTGCTTGCCCTTGAGGCGCTCACAGTCTCGATGGGAGATACAGTTTCACAGCTTCTGCCACTCACAGTCCTGTGGGCTGGGAATCCAGGTTCTCAGATTCTCCATGATTAAAAAAAAATAAATCAGAAATCTAGATCTTTTTTTATACGGTCCCATATAAAACAACTCTTTCAAGTTTTAAATGTTGGCAACCAATCCAGATTTTTATAAACCACTGTGTGGGCCAAATAAAGCATGTCTGAAGGCTAAATCTGGCTCAAAGGCCACCACTTTTCAACCTTTGCTCTAGGAGGAGAACAGAATTTCAGTTAGTGTGGAAAGAATCATTCTGTGGAACAAATCGGCTGGGATTCTGAGTGTCCACCCTGCCCTGCCGTGTAACACCTCCACTCTACTCCTGCAAATCAGAGACGGGATTGGAGCCCTGGTCTTGGAAAGAGAACACAGGAGAAGGAGCTCCATGGTGGGTTATGGTGGAGGGGGGTCACTGCAACCTGGCTGCCATCCAGGTGAGGAGAGGTGGCTGGAGACAGTTGCTACAGTACTGAGGGCATCAAGGGAGCTATGGGAAAAACGAGGTCGATTAAGTGATTGTGTACCCAGAAAACCCAAGAGCCTCTAGCAGAGAAGCAAAAAACAAAACCAAAACGAACAAACAAGAAAACTCTATTTGAATTAAGAAAAATTGATGGGCTACATCAATTTTAGGGTACAAGATGAATATGCAAAAACCAATCATGTACTTTTTTCTATTCTGACAATAAACACATTAAAATGAAAATAGGAAAAATATTCCATTTATAATCTTGACAAAAAGTCCAAAATAGGTTAGGAACAGATTTAACAAGAAAAACGTAGCGCCTATATGAAGAAAGCTATACAGTCTTGTGGAAAGACTGACCGTGAGAACTGAATATATGGGAAGAAGTACCAATACTCCTGGATGGGAAGACTTAATATTATAGAAATATCAAAACTCCCCAGGTCAGTTCCCAATAGAGTGAAATGTTTATATGGAAGAGTAAATGCCTGGAAATAGCCAAAAAGTTATGGAAAATAATAACAGTGCAAAAGAACTTGCATTTTTTTATATCAGAACAAACAACAAACTTCTCTATTATAGGAATAGAGAAGTAGATCAAGAAAATACAGAAATAGATACCAAATATATATCAGAATTTAGCATTTGACAGAGTGAGCTTTTGGTTATTTAATACATGATGCTCTCACAATTACAGTACATTCAATTCTGTTCAATCACTCAGTCACGTCCAACTCTTCAAGACCCCATGGACTGCAGCATGCCAGGCTTCCTTGTTCATCACCAATTCCCAGAGCCTACTCAAACTCATGACCATCAAGTTGGTGATTCCATCCAATCATCTCATCCTCTGTCATCCCCTTCTTCTCCTGCCTTCAACCTTTCCCAGCATCAGGGTCTTTTCCAATGAGTCAGTTCTTTGCATCAGGTGGCCAAAGTATGGGAGCTTCAGCTTCAGCATCAGTCCTTCCAATGAATATTCAAGACTCATTTCCTTCAGGAAAGGAAATAGTACATCCAGAAGCAAGTAATTTTTCCATCTTTATCAGTCCTTCCAATGAATATTCAAGACTCATTTCCTTCAGGAAAGGAAATAATACATCCAGAAGCAAGTAATTTTTCCATCTTCATAATAATTTCAGATTATTTAAAGATTTAAATGTAAAAGAAAGAAACAAAGAAAATTTAGACTATATGAACAATCTGAGTGAAATACTCAAATTGAGAAGCTATGAAAGAAAAATGAGGCTCCAAAAAGCAATTTAGAACAAAGATACATAAGCAGAGTCAACAGACAGGTGAGAGATTTGGAAAATGTATGTTATAAAAATGTTAGATAAAGTTAAAAACTGCAATGCATAGTGAGGTTTAACAAGCTGATAAGGAACCAATAACTCAACAGAAAAGTCAACATAGGACAAAAACAGGCAATTCATGGAAGAATAGATCCAAACAAGTAACAAACAAATGAAAATCCACTCAGATTCAGTAGTAGGGAAATGCAATGTAAAGTAACAATGAGTGACTACTTTATATCGGTAGCTATTACCCGCATTTCTGGCAGAAAGCATAGGAAAAGATTATCTCACAAGTTGATTGTGGAAACATGACACATCATTGTTTTTTTGAAAAGTAGCTTTATTAAAATTATGTATTACATATATGGGCTTCCCAGGTTGCGCTGCTGGTAAAGAACCCACCTGCGAATGCAGGAGACGTAAGAGACCTGAGTTTGATTCCTGGGTCGGAAAGATCCACTGGAGGAGGAGGACATGGCGACCCACTCCAGTATTTCTGTCCGGAGAATCCCATGGACAGAGGAGCCTGGCTGGCTACTGTCCATAGGACTGTGGAGTTGGACACAACTGAAGCGACTTAGCACAGCACAGCACAGCATTATATATATATATATCTGTCCATTGATGTAGAATCTCACTTGTAGGTAGCTATCTGACAGCAATACAATTCCAGAGACTGTGGATACATGAACAAGGATGATTTTTCTGCATGTTTACAGTTGCAAGATATTAAAGTGTTTATCTTCCAGCTGGTGAATAGTTGAATAAATTATGGACTCGTCTCACTATGAATATTGCATACGGTCAAAAATGAATCAGAGCTATCTGTTTGGTGGGATTTCCTGGAAGTATTGCTGAATAAAAAAGTAAGATGCGGGAAACTGTATATACTATGATCCCATTTTTATAAAACATGCATAAGTGTGTTTGCATATATTTTAAATATGTCTGTCGATGGTGACTTAATCATGGAGAAAACATACAGGTTAAATAGGAGAATGTTCGTAAGTTAGCTAGGGTGAAAGAATATGGTTGATGCAAGCTGACATGGGTAACAAGAATGGTGGAGGGAGCCTAGCGCATCCAACCCTCCGCCCCAAATTTTAAATCAGGGGCCTTTGGAACTTGACTGTCTTATCCTGTAGCCTAACCAGCCTCCCACCCCACAACCTGACTCTTCACACCCATCCCTTGGCCATTCCTCCCGCCACCTGTTGTGCGTGGCCGTCCATGGTTTTCTCCATGATTCTAGAATGGGGCGGCCAGTGCACTGAAGGGAGGGGAAGGCCCAGAGGGTTTGAGGGTAAGGGTACTTTTTAGTGCAGGAGAATGGACCTCTGGGTCTAGAGTGTAGCTCTTGCAAATTAACGGGAGTGAGGGGAAGAGGCTAGAAGGAATATTAATTCACTCACTCAGCTCTGGTTCTCCTTCAGTCTCAGTACAGACTCCGTCCTCAGAGAGGACTTCTAGGTCCACCCACTTCATCTCCCTATTATTTCCTCTTATAACACTCATCATGATTTGCCATATTGTCTTTGTGTGTGTGTGTGCGCACACGTGTGTGCACGCAAGCATGTATTTATTGCCTAGTCCCACCCATCCCCCAAAAAACAGCACCACCAGGGGAGGGAGCTTGTATGTACAGCAGAGTATGTCAATTGAATTAAACAATTTCCTACTCACTTATTCTTTTTTATTGACACACTCTTTTATTCATTCCTTTATTCATTTATTCCCTTATTCATTCCAGAAACACGTTCTATTGGCCAGTGGCTTTTCCCCTGATCTGAATCTTCCACTTTCTAGGATGACTTTGGGGAGAGGGGGAGGGCGGGAGTGGGGACATGACTGCAGAATTCCGGGAATGCAGCTACAACTTGGGAGAGCTGGGTGAGTGTAAAGCTCTCTAGAGAAGGAGGAAAGATTTCAAAAAGCATAAGGTGCTGGAGGATCAGAGAAGAGGACAAAGTTGGGAGTGATAGGGTGGAAGCNCTTTGGGGAGAGGGGGAGGGCGGGAGTGGGGACATGACTGCAGAATTCCGGGAATGCAGCTACAACTTGGGAGAGCTGGGTGAGTGTAAAGCTCTCTAGAGAAGGAGGAAAGATTTCAAAAAGCATAAGGTGCTGGAGGATCAGAGAAGAGGACAAAGTTGGGAGTGATAGGGTGGAAGCTGGGCAGCTGGAGACTTCTTTCTGCTGCCACCACCCTCAGGCCCGCATTTTCCCGCTGCCCAGCGTTTGGTCTGCCAGGCAGAGGCTCTCCCCATCTCTGCATGTTGAAATCTTACCCTTCCCTGCAGGGCCAGACCAGATGTCCTCGAAGTCTTCCTTGACTCCTCCAGCTGGAAGGGCCGCTCCCTGCTGCAAACAAACTTCCAAAGTCTGGACCTCCCTCGTGGTGCTGACCACTTCCTGCTTGTGCTATGGTGCAGCCCCTCCCTCTGCCCAATAGGCAAAGGCTCTGCCTGCCTGTTCCCAGGGATCTCAAGGGGCCCAGGGCCCAGCACCAAGCGGATGCTCAAGCCTAATGTGTGAGCAGCATTGGGTGTTCAGAGGGCAGTGATAATGACCCCATTTTACGGATGGGGAAATGGAGGCACAGAGGCAGGGCATGATTTGCTTCCAAAGCAAAACTGCAGCACAGCCTAGGCTCAGCTTGCATATCTGGTCCCAGTGGCAGGGCTCTCTCCAGGGCAGCTTGATGGGAGGTGGGGGTAGGGTGCGGTGGGGTGGGAGCTGGGTCCTGAGAACCAGCAGGCCAGAGAGATTTGGAGTTCGAATGGCCAAGTTCAGGGAAAGCACAACTGGGGAGGAGCCAAGGTATTTATTATGCTTGGTCTCCAGCTCCAAACAGAGCTGATGGATGGAGCTGCTCCAGTTCCTATAAACAGCTTGGGCCTCCTGCCCCTCCATGTTCTCAGCACCACAGCCCCAGCTGATCCCAGGGAGGTGAGGTTGGAGGGGAGATGACTGAGGGAGGGGAAGGAGAAGAGGAGAGTGGGGGGCAAATGGGGAATGGAGAAGAGAAGCCAGCGTCCTAGAAGCGAGAGGAACCAAGGGGAACGAGGATGGTGAAAGAAGATTCCTCTGCCCCAGAGCAGCCCCACTGGGTCTCCGGGGTCTGTCTGAGAAGCCTGTCACCCATTCTTGCTTTGATCTTAATCCCCACAAGACTTTAGGTCCTAGAGGGCAGGGCCATCCATTCAGGAAGCCTTTTCTTTGAACTTGCCTCTGTGCTAGCTCCCGGGCCCCGGGGATACAGGAGGGACTCTGGGTAGGACCTCCCTCCAGGAGCTCCTGGTCTAGTGGCAGGTCAGGCCAACACCCTGATGTTGCGGCCCAGGGCAGCCAGAGCTGTCAGTGGCTGGAGGAGGGAAATCAGGATGGTCTTCTCCGAAGAAGTGATACTGGCAAGGGCTGAAAAGGAGGGGTTTGGCAAAGGGGTCACGATGAGTGAGACATTTTGAGTAGAGGAGGTGAGAGAGAGCCAGGAGTTGGGAGGGTCAGGAGGCAGTGCTGTCTAATGGTTAAGATCACTGGCTCCAGAGAGAAGCAGGGTGAACCTGGGTTCAGTCTCAGCTCTGGGCACTTAATAGCTGTGGGATCTTGAGTCTTGGTGTCTCTAAAGTGAGGATGACAATTACAGAAATGTTTTTAAAGTGTGTTAGAATTATCTTCGGCCATGTATGTCAAATGTTCAGTGCAGGCCCCAACCTGGAGGTTCTAATTAAGGGTCAGCTTGGAATAAGAGGTGGGAGGCAGCCAGAGAGAGAGATGGAGCTGAAGGGCTGCAGGACCTGTGAGCTACTAAACAGCAAGGGCACAGAGAGCAGGCAGTGGATCTTGGATTCTAGGAAAGGGGACTGAGCCAGCATAGGGAACCGACAGGGTGCAGCAGCTGGTGGACCAGGGCTGCTAGCCCCCCGCCCGCCCACCTGGCCTGCAAGCCTAGCTCCTGCTGGGCCCTGGCCCTTGTGGAGTGCCGCAGCGGCTCACCAGATCAAGTGAGCCTGGCGACCTGGCACTGCAGTCTGTCTGTGACAGGGCCTGTGCACTGGCCTCCTCTCTTTCTCTGGAACTTGCCGGATGCTCTGATGACCTAGTTGGCAGCTGTGTCCATGTTCAGCTGAAAACAGAAATTTCTGCCTCGCTAGGGGTCTTGGCCAGGTAAGCACACGCCTCTGTTTGCCAGGAAAAGAGGTTAGGGGCCTGGAGGCTCCCGCAGAGCCCTGAATTGAGCTCAGTCTGTGCTACTGTCCTCCTGTGGGCCATCACGGAGCATCTCCTGTGTGCCAGGGCATTGAGTCACATAAATGCTCACCCCCTTCCCCAGCCCCATCCATGAAATAGGCATTTCAATTTTTCCTTTGGAGAGTAGGAGCTGGGAGCAGAAACCTCAGAGAGGTGAGAGGCCACAGCCCAGAGAAGAAGCTGGGCTGGAGAAATCTCCAGGGTACTTGGGAGATGGGGGAGGCAGAGCTGGAGCCTGTGGGAGAGAAGGTGGAGAAGAGAAGGTGGGCACCTGCAGGGGGGGGTGTTGTCTCGCTGTCAGGCAGCTGAGAGGGGGTGATGGAACCACATGAAGATAAGCACAGGGGGCTGCAAAGTGGGAGAGCCCGGGCGCCCACCCCCTGCCCTCTAGACTTTGCCTCAGTGCCCCTCACAGGACTCCCACCCCCACCCCAGGTGAGGTGGCTCTTGTTGCTTCCTCTAGACCCCACAGCCCACACTCTCACCCTCCAACTCCCTTCTAGGAACCATGAATGCTCTTCTTCTGACCCCTCTTGATTCTTCCAAGTTTAACCCTGAGCAGCCTGGCTGCTCACTTTCAGTCCTCCAGCCCCTGGGAGGTCTTTAAGTCTCTAGCTGGGGAGGCCTTTGGGTGTCAGGGTAGCAGGGCTGGATGCTCAGGAAGGCCTGGGGCTGGAGACAGAGATGTGGGCCTTGTCAGAGCGACGGGGCAGCCAAATCCGTGAGGATGATGATGTTCCTGGGAGAAGAGTCCTGCTGATTGCCATTCTGATAGCTTGAGGAAGATGAGCACACCACAAAGCCCCCAAAGGAGTGGCATCTAGGGTCGTAGATACCAGGGGAGTGTCCCAAGGGGAGGGTGTGGGTGATTGGGGGATAGAGGCGGGCCCCACAGTGGAGGGGTCAGGGAGGTGTGGTCTGAAAAGTACAACCTTGGTGACCTCAGCCCTGGGCTGGGGAGATTGCTGGGGACAGATGGAAGTGGTCTGGAATAGATTAGGATGGAGAGGAGGGAGAGGAAGCTACTTTGTAACTGAGAAGTTTATCCATGATGTTGGGAAAGGAAGGGGGAAAGTGGTTTAAGGGTCTTTGTACTGTTTTTAAGATGGGCAAGACTTGAGCACAGCTGAAATCTGCGAGGAAGACAGAAGCAGAGAGGAGAGGCTGAAAGGAGAGTGAAGTGAGAAAATAAATGAGTGAGAGAAGACAGGACATGCCCAGTGCTGCCTCTGGTCAGGGTGGGGAGTGGGTACAGAGAAACGGGGTTTGCCAAGTGTGAGGAGACAGAGGTGTGGCCGGGGGCATGATGGTGGCTGAGGCACCAAGGGTCAAGATGGTGAGACCCAGGGCCTCAGTCTCCCACCCAGTGGTCCCCAGTCTGTCTCCCCAGGGATCTGCCATGAGGCTTCAAAGGCTGGAAGGGAAGTAGAGGAGGGTAGGGTTCAAGTGGATGCAAAGATTCCCAACAGCAAGGAGGAGGCCGGCAGGCTGTACCATTTCTCCAAAATTATTTTTTAATACATTCATGTGGGCTACACAAAGAGCGGGTCCTGAGGCCTGGGTTGTGGCCTGGCTCCCGGGAGGTGAAAGCAGCATCCTGTAGTGTTTTCAAAGATCAGGCATGAAGGGGCCCACGCCTTGCCCTCAGGCCTGAGGAAGAGTGTTTGTGCGGTGAGCACCTGTGGTCATGATCCCGAACAGGGCTGGACCCACCAGCTGCCCCATTCACCACCAGGGCCCGCGGCTGGGGCCAGGCCACCAGCCCAGCTTCTGGCCCTGCTCTGCCATGGACTCCCTGAGTCTCTGACCCTCTCTCAGCCTCAGTTTTCTCATCTGTATAATGGGGTGGACAGAGGGCCATTTTCATCATCTCATACTTTACCGAGCACCATCGTGAGCCTGAGTGCAGGCCAAGCACAGTAAGAAGGTGAAGACAATGACACAGAGTCCTGGGCTCATCCCAGGGCTTCCTTTGTTCCCAGACAGCCCACGATTCCATGGGTTATATCTGCATGGGATTTTTCTACGTGTTTTTCTAGGGGGGAAAACTCCCTGCATGACAAGGACCAGAAAGGGAGGTTGGAGCCAGCATCATCTTGTGATATGACAGCTGGGAGAGAGAAGGAAACTGCCCAGGTCCAACCCCCAAGCCCCCTAACCCGGACTCCCTCAGTGAGGTCTGAATCCAGCTTTTTTCACAGGCTCTGTCCTGACTTGAGCAGCTCTGAGCAAGTCCCATTCTCTTCCTAAGTCTCAGCTGTTCTATCTATGTACCAGGGAGGCTGGACTCCATGGTCTCAAATTGCAGGCTATGCTCAACAGAGGGAGAAGGAGGGAGGGAATTCTAGGGCTAGATGAGAAAAGGAGAGCCCACCCAGTCAGCAAAGGATGGAATAAGAGAAGCAGAGGCACCGAAGGAGGAGCGGGCCTGTGGGTGCCCGCCTGGCAGAGAGGAAGGAGAAGAGCGGGTGGGTGTGCCCAGATGCTCCCTGGCCCCGTTCCAGCCATATGGGGCCATTTCCTGTCCATCTTACTGCCTGCAGCCCCTGCAGTGGCCAAGCTCAGGCTCTGGACACAGGAGGATGTGAGTCTGGAGCTCAGTTCTGGCATTTCTTAGCTGGAGATCCCTGGAGGGAGACTTTCAGAGCCTCTAGTTAAACAGGATAAGAGACCAACTTCAGAGGGTTGTTATAAAGCGGCAAATGCGGGCTTGGGTTTGTCACTGCTGCCAAGTGTGGTGTAAAACAGAACCAGAAACAAAGGGTCTCACTCCTGGCTCACTGGCCAGGGTGGGGCTGGGCTGGAGCAGCAGGCCTGAGCAGAACCTGGGCAGGGAAAGGGGGGTGGCTGGGGTGCGGCTAGGGCAGTTGTCTGGACCCATGTGCGCAACCTGAGGGTGCCAGGTAGGAAAGCACCTTTTCAGAGCAGGACACAGACCAGTCCAATGCTGGGCCAGAGCCCAGGGAGACTGCCTCTTAATTGACTCCGCCAGAGCTGCCGCAGCCAGCCTAACAGCACTGGATCCAAGCCTTACTCAGGTGGCTCCAGCTCTCTTCCGGTCACAAGCTCTTCATGTCCCAGAGAAGCTGAAAGTCATTATCAGAAGATGTGAGAAATAGTCGGCTTGGCGATGTCCCAGACAAATCCTCTTGGTCTTGCCCCTTTCTTGCCCTGGCCCGGCCAGGGCAGGACTACTCACATTCAGCCAGTTGGGGCTGCAGAACTTTGGGGCCCTGGCTTTCACACTCCACGTGGTGCCCACACACTCTGCGACCACCTGCCCACTCAGATTAGGCAACGCTGAGGGCAGGGATGTGTCTCATTCCCCGTGGCCCCCAGTGCCCAGGGCAGGATGTGGCACAAAACAGATGCTTGGCAAAGATCTGTAGATCTGATGGGGTCAACCTTACACTCTGTCACTCCTGAAACTGCCCAACTTCCGGCTTCCACAGCTGGACCACATGATGTGCGGCCTGAGAAGTGGGTCACCTTACTGGTGCAGCAGGACACAGGGAAAGGAGCCCTAGGCTGGGACTGAGAGACCGAGGGTCTTGGACCCTGGCTTACTGTGTGATCGTGGGTCAGTCCCCACCCTTCTCCCTGCCTCTGGCTCCCCACTGTCCCAGCAGGGTCTCCCGGCAGAGCCTGTGCATGGCCGCCAAACTTTCTAGGCTTTGTACTGTTGGCTGAACTTCTGCCGGCGCACACAGCAGCAGGTGGCCAGCGTGGTGAGCAGGATGGCAGACACCACTGCTAAGGTGAGAATGATGATGAGGTTGACATTCTTGAGACCCCCTTTCTCACAGTCCTCGGGACGCACGTGACTCAGGGACACCTCCTCCTGAGAGCCAAAGCGGCAGATCAGGTCCTGGGTGGCATCCACGTCCACCCGGCCCTGGTGCAGTTGGGCCGCCAGCCAGCCGTTGCCACAGCAGCTGAGGGGGTTCCCCTGCAGGTAGAGGCGCCGCAGGCTGTTTTCCAGGCCGCCCATGGCACTGCCCGGAAGGAGGCTGAAGCTGTTGTTCCTCAGGTCCAGCACCTCCAGGGACACAGCCTGCGTCCAGGCAGGCAGGCGGCTCAGGCGGTTCTCGGCCAGATTGAGCCGCTTGAGGCAGCTGAAGCAGGGCAGGTCCACCTGCAGGATGGCCAGCCCATTGCCCTGCAGGGCCAGGACCTCCAAGGAGCCCTCCAGGCCCTCCAAGGCCCCTGGGGCCACATCGAGCCCAGGGTTAGAGGAGAGGTCCAGCTCGGCCAGTGGCGTGTGGAGGAAGGCACCTGCCCGTAGTATCTCCATCTCATTGTCCGCCAGGTTCAGGACACGGAGGGAGGAGATGCCAGAGAAGGCCACGCAACCCAAGGGTCCAGGCCCAGCTGGGCCCCCGCAGGGGCTGAGCCGGTTCCCCTGCAAGTTAAGCCTCTGCAGGCTAGCCAGGCTGGTGAAGGTGTACGGGGGCAGGTCCCACAGGGCATTGTCTTGTAAGAGCAGCGTCCTCAGGGACCCCAGGGCCCTGGAGCCCAGCTCCAGCGTCTCCAGTGCATTGTGGCTGACGTCCAGGAGCGTCAGGCAGGGCAGGGAGCCGGGCCGGGCCTTAAAGGCCCGCAAGCAGTTCCGGCTGAGGTTCAGGGAGCGCAGGGAGGTCAGGGGCTCAAGAAAGCCCTCCGGGACGAGCTCAATCTCATTGTAGCTCAAATCCAGATTCAAGAGCTGGGAGAGGGGTTGGGTGCTGGCATTGCGGCTGGGGTTGGAGAGGGGCAAGGATGACCAGCCCTCGGAAGGCGCATGGAGGCCCTCGCCTCCACCCCGGGGTGGCTCCGCAGGGAGCCGGATGAGGTTGTTGGACGCATTCAGATAAATGAGTCTCGGGAGTGCGCTCAGGTCGGGAAAGTGGAGCAGTTTGTTCTCCCGCAGGTCGAGCCAGGCGAGCTGGTACTCGGCCCGCGGCTCCGGGGCCGTCTGAAAGGCCTCGATACTGTTGCAGCTCAGATCCAGGACGTGCAGCTGCTGGAGGCTGAAATCGGAGATGCAGGTGAGGGAGTTCCTGGAGAGGTTGAGGTGCACCAGGCGGGGCAAGGCCTCAAACGCGCCGTCCTCGATGTCCATCAGCACGTTGCTGTGAAGGTCCAGCCGCTCCAGCGCGGGTGTGCCCGAGAAGGTGCGGCGGCCCAGGCGCGTCAGGCTGTTCTCCGCCAGTGAGAGTGTGCGCAGGGCGGGCGCCTCCCCCAGCAGCTGCTCTGCCAGGCCGCTGTACAGGCTGTTCCCCGACAGGTCCAGGGACGTCAGGTGCGGCAGGGGGCCCAGTCCCCCAGTATTCAGCGCTGTGCCCACCGCTAGGCGGTTGTGGGCCAGGTTGAGGTGCTCCAGGTGGGGCAGGGCCTGGAAGACCCCTGGCTGGAGGAAGCTGATCTCGTTGGCGCTCAGGTCCAGGTGACGAAGTGCCATGTAGAAGCCCAGGGGCAAGGCCAGGATGCTCCGCAGCTGGTTCCCAGATAAGTTGAGGACCTCGATGTCCCGTGAGAGCACCGAGGGGACCTGGAGCAGGCCACGGCCCTGGCACCAGACCTCCTTGTCCACCTGGGGAGGGTGGGAGGGCAGCGGGAATTAGTGCACACGGTAGGAGGTAGAACCCGACACTCGCCTCTAGGAAGGATGACTTGAGCCCCCACCAGGCGTGGCCAGGCCTCTCTTCTGTCCTCCCAGCATGATTCAGCCTAATCCCCCTAGGTCTGCGGAATCCCTACCCTGCTCCCTGCCGCTGTCTTTGGTACGCAGTACAGCGGGGCTGGTATCAGAGAGGGACTCAAGGAAGCTTTGATGGGTAGACCATACAGATGATAGACAAAAAAGATTCTGTACTAATTATTATCCTATTTTACAGGAAACCACGTATCATTTAGAGTGAGCCAGAGCCAGTGAGGAGCAGGGCCACGCTGGGACCCAGGCCTCCTCGTTCCACATCCCAAGTTCCCTCTATGGACCCAGAGAGTTAAACTTACCCAGCTGATGTTAGATTAGAAACCACTTTGGGAGAAATGTTTCCAAAGAGGAAAAATGCTCTTTCCACTCTAGTCCCCTGTTTTAATTCTGTTCTTGCACCCTCAGACCTCATTCAAACCCTCACCCCATGGGGCACAGCTCTGGTTTCAGAGCCTGCCTTCCTTGCTGACACTCCCTAGATGTGACCTCCTTCCTGCTGCCCCATCTACCCTACCCCATCCTCACCCCATCAGGGGCTTCAGTTCTCATGGTCCAGTCCAGATGGGCCCCCAGAGATGGGGTTGGGGCAGGGAAAAAGATGACCAGAGTTCCAACCCATATTCTTTGTTGACAAGAGCTGATTTTGCTGTGTGAGCTCCATCTGGTTCTGATCCAGAATGTAACTCATCCTTCCCCAATGCCTATTCAGCATTTTATATTTTATTTCACATTTTCAGACCCATGGTCTCATTGGATTGTCACGGTAGCCTACCCATCAAACATGATCACCCCTCTTTAAGAAACCCAGGCTCACAGAGGGGAAGAGAGGGTCTAGGATCACCTAGCTGGTGAGGAACAGAGCTAGTAGCTTTTGAACCCCAATCTCTTAACAACCGAAGACCCCACTTTTGTCCTCCACCACATGTGCCTTCAGGGGCCAGAATTCTTTCCATGTGAATGCAGTCTCCCTCTGTCATTTCTGGCTCACCAGGAACTCCAGCCTTTCCCAGCAAAGGCTCTGACTTCTATAAGCACCCAACTCAGGCCCACTCCAACCCAGCCTCTCTGTCTCCACTGACCCCTTCTGACGGGGTCTGCCAGCCAAATGCCTGGCAACTGTCAGAAAGTCCACACTGACCATGCTGCCCTTGACTTAAACCCCTTCCAGGCAGAGCCAGGACCCTCAGCAGGGTTCAACGTTGTTTGTGGTTCCTGCTGATCTTCTCCCAACCCACCCTAGCCCAGCCCACACCTGACCACAGCCCACTGCACCCTCCCACACCCACCTCTCAGCCTCCTTCCTGCTGCTCCATGCGCTGGCTGTGCTCTGCCCACCCAGAGCAGGATGGTGAACTCTGTGTGCTGAGCCTCAGGGTCTCCTCCACCCAGGAGACCTCTCTAAATGCCAGGCAGGTCGGGGCCTCCTCTGGGCTCTCACAGTCCCTGTGCTTCCCTTTGTTTCTCCCTTTGACTATCTGTGTGTGGACTGGATAGAAAGTGAGCTCCGGGCAAAGGGTTTGATTGAGTGGATATTTGGACCTGGCCTTTCTGAGCACCAGAAAGAGCTCAGTACATTTTTCAGTAGATGAAAAACATCATCAGCTTAATACAGGTCCTAGGGACTGACTCAGTCACCTTTCTGAATGATAAAGAAAAGGGATGATCCATTCATTTCAGGGTTTCTCAGGTGGCGCTAGTGGTAATCAACCCTCCTGCCAATGCAGGAGATAGGGTTTGATTCCTGGATTGGGAAGATCTCCTGAAGGAGGAAATGGCAACCCATTTCAGTATTCTTGCCTGGGAAATCCCATGAACAGNAGGGATGATCCATTCATTTCAGGGTTTCTCAGGTGGCGCTAGTGGTAATCAACCCTCCTGCCAATGCAGGAGATAGGGTTTGATTCCTGGATTGGGAAGATCTCCTGAAGGAGAAAATGGCAACCCATTTCAGTATTCTTGCCTGGGAAATCCCATGAACAGAGGAGCCTGGTAGGTTACAGTCCATGTGGTCACAAGAGTCAGACACGACTGAAGCAGCTTAGGACACACGATCCATTTATTCAGACTAAAGTCAAAGACTATTAGAGCACAAAGGGTTCAGCCCACCCCCTTCCCAGATGGGGAGACCAAGCCTAAAGATGGCAGCAACCTGAATGAGATCACAAGTCAGCAGCTGGGCCGACAGGGTAGGAATACAGCTTGGGTGTTCCCTGCCTGGCCCAGCTCTCAGCTTCTTCCCAAGAGCCCAAGGTGGGGGGAAGGATAGGGGAGGAACAGGCTGTCTTCCATCAGGCATGTGCGA
>SJYA01002100.1:522136-549320 GCA_006410615.1 Neotragus moschatus | reverse complement strand
CTACTGAAAAGCAACATAGTGCCTTCCGTGGGAGTTCAGAAAGTCCCTGCCTGTTATCTCCTCTGCCCCAAATCCAAAGTTCACCCAGTTCCCTTCCGCCTGTTGCACGGCCCAGGCCCTTTCTCCCTCTGAGCCTTCTGCCCCAGGTAGGATGTGGGGCTGCGTGTGGTGATGTCTGAGTCCTTCTCGGCCCATTACTCTGGATTCTGGGAACCCTGGAAGAGCTCCAAGGAGCACAAGCAAGGTGGCGACGGCAGACACTGCAGACCCCAGGGAAGTGCTGCTGGCTCTGGCTGCTAGCACATGCACCTCCTGAAGCAGCTGCCCCCGTGTCTGTAGGGCTTCCCCAGTGGCTCAGCAGTAAAGAATCTGCTTGCAATGCAGGAGACGCAAGTTCAGTCCCCTGGTTGGGAAGATCCCCTGGAGAAAGGAAATGGCAGCCCATTCCGGTATTCTTGCCTGGAAATATCCCAATCCATGGGGTCACAAAAGAGTCAGGCATGACTGGGTGACTAAAACAACACCAACTCTGTGTCATGAGCTTCCGGTCCCAGGTCCAAATGAGGCTACTGGAAGGCCTGTCCCTTCCTCAGCCCAAGCTCTGGCCTTGACCTCAGTGACTGTCCAGCCTTCCAGTTAGGCTAGATAATCTCTTTTCTCTGTATCCCACAGGGTCACAGTAACCTCAGAGCTAGTTTCCTTGACTCCAGGAAAATGGGACAAAATGGATCAAACCTTGTCACTGTCCTTGAGGACCTCTTGGTCTGGTAGCTGAGTCAGGCATGGACTCATTTACCAACTACCCCATGTGCTCAATGTTGAGAAGGAGGGAGGCTTAGAACTGTGGGAGCCTAGAAAATAGATGGCCTGGGAGGGGTCAGGGAAAGCTTCTTGGAGAAGGCGGCCTTTGATCTGGGCAGTAATAAGTGAGAGGCATCACAGCAGGAATGCGGCAGTTGGGCTCAAGTTAAGGAGCCCAGTTAGGGAGGGGATTTGCCCAGGACAGAAGAGCCTTTCCCAGCTGCCCACCCTAGGTTCCCCACACATATACATATTCCTCAGGGCTTCACATGTGGCACTAGTAGTAAAGAACCTGGCTGCCAATGCAGGAGATATAAGAGATGTGGGTTTGATCCCTGGGTTGGGAAGATCTCCAGGAGGAAGGCATGGCAACCCACTCCAGTATTCTTGCCTGGAGAATCACCAGGGACAGAGGAGCCTGGTGAGCTATAGTCCATGGAGTCACAAAAAGTCAGACACAACTGAAGTGACTTAGCACGCACACACACATATTCTTCAGCAGCCAGCTGGACCCACTGCCCTGTGGGGTCAGCTTGAGGAAATAGAGTCCCTACTGGCCTGAAGTGAATGACCCTGGACAAGTTGGCTAATTTCTCCAAGCCGGTTTCCAATTCTCTAAAACTGGAATGATTATACTTACCTGGCAGGATTAATAGTAAACAGGGCATTTAGACATTCTAGTAGGTGCTCATTAAGTGTGAGTTTTAATGGCATTAAGTGGATCCCTTTTCCTCTTCTGAGCCCTCTAGCCTCTGGCTTATGGGGCAGTAGGACCCCCGGGGCAGGGGATATGAGGAGCTCTCCCTTACGAGGCAGAGCGTCTTACCTTCCTACAGGGCACCTTGTCTCGGTGTTGGGAGGTAGCCAGGCCCAGGGTCAGCATGGCCAGAAGCAGCAGAATCTGGTGGCTCATGGCTCTGCACAGGGCAGGAGGAAAGGGGGAGATGGTAAGACTGCAGGCTCCTTCCCACCGCGGGCTCCCACCGCCGGCTCCCACTGGCCCCACCTGTCTGCAGCTGCTGTCAGGGAACCCCAGAGCACAGCGGGAGCTGGACTGAAGGTGCTGTGAATGGGGCCCCTTGTGAAGGTGGTGGGAAACAGGGCTATAGTCCATCACAAAGGGCCTTCAGTGGCCAGATGGAGGGGCCAAGCCATTACCTCGGACAGGAGTTTTTAAGCAGTGGGTGACAAGGTCAGATTTGGGTTTCGAAAGGCCCCATAGGGCATAAGACACCTCCATACTGGAGGAGGTGAGCAGGAGGCAGACAGGCCTCAAGGGCTACCCTGGGCCAAGCTCAGGGCTGGGCCTCTGACTCCAGGTCCACACAGGCCACAAGCAGGCCCCCCATCTGAGCTCAAGTTCCAAACGGAATTCCTCAATCCCCCCACCTGCAGAACTTTATTTTGCCCTTTCTCTTTTGATTTTCTGATCCCTGAGTCCCTGCCATTGTTTGAAGGCTGGGCCTGGAGCCTTGACAGGAAGCCCCGCCAGGAGGCCTGCCCTGCCCCCAGCACTGTGGCCCGTGGACTTCCCCAGGAACAGGCTGCCAGGCCCTTAACTTTCACTGAAGCTACCGCCTGCACAGTGGGACACCCAGGCCTGCTGGGCCAGCCCTTCTCTCTATGAGCAGCCTGGTTGAGGGGCACCACAAAGCCATCAGATGGGTCGCATCCCAGTGCTGCTAGGGGCTCATTCACTGAGAACCTGGGCCAAGTGCTAGCAACACACAGCTCAGTCCATCAATTTCATTCATTCATTCACCCATATCTTTACTGAATGCCTCTTCATGTCTGGCTCTGTACTGGGAACTGGGGACACAGACAAAGGCCCAGAAGTGACCATAATATAAATACATACAAAACATTTAACAAGGAGGGACACATAATGCTCTCCAAGAGCACTGGACTCAGAGTCACCCACACCAGACTGCTTCCTCTGTCTCCTCCACTTACCTGCTGTGTGACTTTGTACAAGTCGCTTCACCTCTCTGAGCCTCAGTTTCCTCTTCTGAGGCTAATGCCAACCTTTGTTAAAGATCAAGTGAGATGTATTCTATGAAAGTGTCACACACAGAGCTTTCATGCGCTAGGCACTCTTCTCGACACTTTACAGCTATGAACTCATTTACTCTTTCCAATAATTCAATGCCTTGCTTTTCTGATCACTATTCCCACTGTGCAGACAGGAAAATGGAAGCTCAGAGAAATTAAGCAACGTGCCCAAGGTCACACAACTTACAAGTGATAGACCCAGGAAGTTGGGTTTCTGGATCTGTGCCCTTAAGGTCTCCTGCAGGTGCTCAGTAAGTAAGCGCTGAATTGTGAATCTGAGGGATGCTTTAGAAGATGCATTTATAGAACCTTTATGGGCTGAGTCTCTACTGTTAGAACCCGTAAACATCCTCGCTATGATTTGTAAATGAAGATGGGTGCTCTGAGGTCCTTCCTTGTTCAGAGAGGCAAAGAATGCAGTGGTGTCTTTTAAGCCCTGCTCCCCGGGTTCCCCCGGGGCCATGGGCCCCCTGCCCCACAGCTGTTCTTCCCCTCACCTGCGTTACAGGTTGGGCTCTTACAGGAAATTCTGTTCTGCTGTTTAAAAAGCAGAACATCACCACCCTTTTGAAACCCAGTATACTAAGAATTGAGTGGAAACCCCTCAGCAGGGCCTTCGAGGCCCTTGAGGAGTGTGCCTGCCTCACCAGCTCTTCCCTCCAGCTTCATTTCTCACCACCCCTTCTCCTATTCTGTGTTCTGGAAGCCTTGAATTCCCTTCAGTTCTCTAAGCATCTTTTCACTGCCCCTAACCTTCACTTCCTCCCCTCTATTGTGCTGAATACCTCCTCATTCTTCGGGTCTCAGCCTAGACGTTACCTCCTCCAAGAAGCCTTCTCTGGTTCTCCAAGTCTGGGCTATATATTGGCGCCAAGCATCCCATCAGCCCCTGGTTTCCTTCCCTTCACCCCTCCCCCATCACCATGGGGCGCGTGCCCAGGGCCAGGGGCCTTACTCTCCACTGGGCCCCATCTCACACTGCGCAGGTTGGGGAAGGCACGCAGCGCCTCCGTGACATGGTGACGCTGGAGAAAGCAGTTTCTCTCCTGGACCCTCCCTTTACCTCCCTGCCACACTCCCTCCCCTCATCAGCAGGTTCTGTCTGCTCTTCCTAAAAAAAACAGATTCTGGATCTGTTCATCACCCCACAGACTGAGGTACCACCATGACCCTGGGCCTCAATCCCAGCAACACCTTGTTTTCACCTTGATCTCTTTCAGTCTGCCCTAAGCATAGTAGCCTGACTGATGTCTTTAAACCATGTATCAGACCATGAATCTCACTGCTTGAAAACCTCCCATAAAATCCAGATGTACACAACCTCCTGTCTAACTCCATCTACCATTTGCCCTTCCTTTCTCACCATTCCTCAAGCAAGTGCCCTCCTGCCTCAGGGCCTTTGCCCTGCTTGCTCCTTCCACTTCCCCAGGTCTGCATATGTTTTACTGTTTTCCTCGTTTTGGTTGTTTCCTAATAGTTTATTTCTTATTCTGAGAACAGGGGTCTAATAAGCAGTGCTCACTAAAGATCTATTGAATAAACAGAAAAGTGAGGGGTAGCGGTCCACTGCAAAGGGCTGAGTGGTGAGTAAGGATAAGGTAGGTAAGGATAAGGTAAGGATAAGAGAGGACCTGGGTTAGTTCTGAATCTTCTCAAAGGGGCTCTTGTTTTCTGTTCGCCTGCCAAATCCCATCCTATCTCCCAGGTGGGCAGCTGAACATCCAGGGGGGCCCTTCCCTGCAGCACATGGAACTCTGCCCTGCCATCCAAAGGAGAGAGGTCCCTTGATGGTGGGCACCCCTCAGCAGTGCACAGACTGTGTGTAGAATTTGAGGGCTACTCGCTCTCAAAAGGGCGGACTGGGATCACTGAGATCCAGGCTCCCATCCTGACTCTACTGGCCACCAGCTCTGTGCCCTGGGACACGTCCCTTCACCTTTCAGGGTCTCCATGTCCCATCTGTAAAGCAAGTAGCCTGGTTCCTGTTTTGCCACTGTTTGCCCCCAGTGGTTGTGATGATCAAGCAGAGATGGCTGTGAAGGTACCCCGGACACATATTGTCGTTCCCAGAGGGGACAAACTCGCAGGGCTGAGCAGCCCAGGTGAGGCGGGGAGTGCGCAAGAGGAAGGCCCCTGGCCTGCAGACAAGTGGCCCAGGGAAGAAGAGGCAAAAAACATCTTAGGACTCTGGGAGGAGAAGTGCCAAAACAAATGTGTAGGTGTGTGTGAAAGTGTGTGTGAGAGAGAGACAGGGAGAGAGAGAAATGAGGTGGAGGGGCACTACCAATATTAAGCCCATCTCTAGTGTTTAAGGATGTTAGATACTCTTCTTAGCACTTGTATCATTTCATTTAATCCTCACAACAACCCAGTGAAGCAGTTACTGTAATTTCCATTTTACATATGAGAACACTGAGACTCAGAAAGGTGAAGTGACTTACCCCAGAGTTACTCAGCTTATAAATGTTTTGGGATTTAGCCAGATCTGTGTGTTGTGTTTTTTCCAGCAGGTGCTGAGCCGCCTGCCTCCTAGAGAATTTGCCCACGAGGAAGACTAGGCTCAGGGAAATGACTTACCCAAGGTCACATAGGCAGTTAACGGCAGAGTCAGGATCAGAATCCAGTCTGTCTGCCTCCTAAAGCAAATGTTTCCACAACTCCAGGCCAAGATCTCCTTTCTAACCCACTCCACACATCCCCCAACCCCAACACACACAGCAGCAGACAGGCTCACAGTGCCGGGCTTCGGGGTGCTCCTGGGTGTTCCTCTCCCTCCTCTCAGCCTGGATCACGGGCAGAGTCGGGTCCTGGGAGAGCTGCTGTGGATGTTCCCAGCCAGCAGTGAATCACTAAGGGCAAGCCCCGTTCTGGAGACATGTGCAGCCCACGGGGGAATTAGACCTTAACCCAAAGGAATGTGTCTGTGATGGCGGAATTTCAGGCAGCTGAGGGTGGGGGTGGGGGTCCCTCACGTCCTACCACCCATGAAGAGGGCTGGCTGCGGAAACCCTAGGAGAGAGGTGGGTGCCTCACTCTCCGCACCCCTAGAGATGGGCAGGCTATATGGTGCGGTGGGATGGGAAGACCCACACACCCGTCCCCAGCCCCCTCCCCCCCGCCAGGGTTAGAGGGCAGTAGATCAGAGACAAATCCTGAACTGCCCTTGATTAGCTTGTGTGTTCCCTGGGCAAGTGCCGGCCTTTCTGCTGTTGTTTTCCCATCTGTCAAATGGGAACGCCGGCCTCGCCCTGCCCTTCGCGGGAAAGATCCGCTGAGCTAGGAGCCTGGAGCCGAGGCAGGGTCAACCCTGGCCCCACGCACAAAGTATTGGTGGTGGTGGTGGAGGATTGTTGAGGATCAGTGTCTCGATGAACCAGCCCCAGCCCAGCTCCGCGCCGGGTGCTCGAGAGGGGCTCGGGACCGCCAGTTCCCCAAGGGGCCGGCCAGCCTCGCCCGCTGGGCGGCTCCTACCTGGCTCAGCGCGGCCGCCGCTCCTCTCCCGGGCAGCCCCGGCACATTTTGCGCAAACCTGCCCTGCCCGTCCCACCCCGCGCCAGACCCCGGGGTCACGGCCCGAGGAGGCGCACGGCCGCTCCACCGCCCCACGGGAGCCCGATCCACGAGAGGGCGACCGGGGCTCCAATTTAAATACCTCTCCCGCCGACCCGCCCCACCACGCCCCCCCTCGGCCCGGCCGCGGGGTCCTAGCGCCCGGCCGGCGCGCCCCCGCGTGACTCGGTTTATCCGGAACCCGCGAGGGGAGGAAGCATTTTCTCGCGGCCGAAACCGCGAGGCTGGGGAGGGGCGGGTCGAAGAGGACGGGATGAAAGGACGGGGGAGGAGAGGGGTCCCTAAGGAAGCGCTGTGCCACCGAGGCCGCCGCCGCACGTGCAGTTCGTGGCCCCGCGGGGTCCGGAGGGGCGGGTGGCTCTAGCAGCCTCAGGTCCGCAGAGGAAATCCGGCCTGGCCCCGATTTCTCCTGCTGTTGGCGCCGCCGCACTTAGGGGAGGCAAACAGGAGAGGTGACGGCGGGGCTGAACACGGAAGGAAATGACCCTTCACTGGCCCCGGGGCGGCTACAAGGGGGTTCCCCACACCGCAGCCAGCCCCTCTGGTGGGTCCACAGTCCCCTTTCTGGATGGGGCTGTAGTGTTCAGAGCCTCCTCCAGCGTCTCCTGGACCCTCAAACAGCTGTGGAAAGGTACCATCTAAGTCTCCAGAATTCGGGTGGAGAAACAAGTTAGGGATGAGGTCGACGAGTATAAATAAAAATCACCTGTCTGGGACTAGTAAGGTCCCCATTTGGGGAAAATGAGTCTCAGAGAGGTTAAGTGGCACATCCAAAGTCACACTGACTATAAGAGACAGGGATTTCAGCCCAGTGTTCACAAAGCTAGCTGTGCCGTGCTTAGTCCCTCATCCATGGCCTATCTTTGTGACCCCATGGATTGTAGCCCGCCAGGCTCCTCTGTCCATGGGATCCTCCAGGCAAGAATACTGGAGTGGGTTGCCATGCNTGACTATAAGAGACAGGGATTTCAGCCCAGTGTTCACAAAGCTAGCTGTGCCGTGCTTAGTCCCTCATCCATGGCCTATCTTTGTGACCCCATGGATTGTAGCCCGCCAGGCTCCTCTGTCCATGGGATCCTCCAGGCAAGAATACTGGAGTGGGTTGCCATGCTCTCCTCCAGGGGATCATCCCAACCCTGGCCAAACTGAATCCCGGTTTCCAGCACCATCTTACTGAGGTTGTCTTCAAGTGCTGTTCAAAAAGTAGCACAGTGGTATCATCATCTTCTCCAAAGCCACCTCCTCTTCTAGAGGCCTCGACTCTGCCAAGTCACAGCTGCCCTGCCCTGCTGAGTGTGGACCCAAGGGAGGGGTGCCAAGCGGAAGAAGGTCACAGCTATCCTCCAGACCCCAGTTCCGAGGGTGGTAGAGAATTCCTCTTCCACAACGTTTCTCTTCCCTGATGGTCACCAGGCCTGAGAGTAGCACAGGGTGCCCCATTTTACAAACGGGGAGGGGACCACCCAAAGACTTGTGGTAAATCAGGATGAAGCTGGACTTAACAAGCTGAGTTCCTTGAATTCTCAGTGGCGTCTGCCTTTCCTTCCTCCCATCTGGCTCACTGTGGGTACAGGCCTGGGCAGATGGGGACAGCTCAGAGATGACACTCTGTGAGCACTAGGGGAACAGGGTGGGGATGGGGCAGGGCCTAATGTAGACTCAGAGGAGGAGATCAGCAAAGCTTTGCTAAGAGGTGACCTGAACTGCTAGGAGAGCATGGGTAGGAAAGGTCACAAGACCTGGGAAGAGTGTCCACACCTTCTTCTCCTTCCTCGCCACCATGAACCTCAGATCTATGCTGACGGAGGACCCTGCTGGTCATCACTAATATTCCCCCCACCTACCCCCAGCTCTAGTCCTCATCTCATCCAATGGAACCTCAGTTTTTTCCCCATCAGTACAGTGAGAAAGATAGTAGCTTCTTCCCAGGTTGGTGCCTAAACTAAGAATAACGGACCCAGCCTCAGGCCTGCACCCAGTGGTTGTTAGGCAACTTCTGGCTGTCTTTATTGTACTGATTAATGATGCTTCTGCCACTCCCTGTGGGCTTCCTTTTCCAGATCCTTGTCCAAGGGGCCAAATGCCCAGGAAGTGCCTCACAGCAGCCCTGCAGCATTGGCAGAACATGGCTGAACTGGAATCAGACAGTTCTCAGGCTCTCCCACCCAACCTGTTCCCCCCACATCCAGCGCCACTTCACTCTTCTCTGAGCTGCTGCCAAGCAGAAACTGCTGGGCTGGCACAGAGCTTGGGCTGGGGCTGGGGTAGGGCGGGGCTGGGGCTATGGCGGGCTTGGGGAGAGCCACTCTCCTCCTCCCACACACCTCGGAAGACTGTGGTTGTGGTTAGTCAGTTCACAGGGGTCCACCTCACTCAGTGCCTAGATGGGGCTCCCCAGGAGTTGGAGACAGATGGGCAACCAAGCGAGCCTACCCGCTGCAGATGCCTCTGGGGACCAGGGCCTGAAAGCGGGAACCCCATGTGCTCAGCGCCCCTTCCTTCATCTCTTCATGCCTTCAGTGATCACGTTGCTGTGTGACTTTTGGCACATTGCTTGATCTTTCTGACCTCAGTTTCCTGATCTGCAAAGTGAGAATAATAGTAACACCCGATGTTCTGGCTTATTGTGAAGCCCAAATCGCAGAAACGTGTGTAAACACTGACGGGGGGCCTGGCCTGTGATCCTTGCCCAGGAAGCATAACCTTCCTTCTGTGGCAGGTCCCAGAATCAAAATGTCCAGGACCTACCCTTGTAGAGTCCCCAGACCAGATGGGAGGCAAATGAGAATGTAGGATGGTGGAGTCCAGAAGACTCACAGGCCAAGTCCAGGAGTCGAAACGATCTGAACGGGAAGGATAGGGCGGGACTGAGCAGGGTCGGATTTTCGTGGCAGCCATGTGGAAGGTGGCTTTCTTTTAAAGGCCACCAAAACCAACATTCCGTCCAATGTTACTTAGTGCCTACTGGCACCCCTCCAGCAATTCTCCCAGACAGCCCTTCCATGGGAGGCTCAACTTCAGTGTGTTGGGTTTTTTGTGGAAATGCTTCTGTTCCCCCAAGCTCTGTCAGTGAAGATAGGAGACACGTCTTTTCTTGTATCTCTAGGACTATCATTCTGAGATGAGAAAACCCTCCCAGGCAACAAGGCAGGCTCAAAGTTCCCTGGGAGGGTTTCTGAGACCAAGCTGATACCCGAGGATCCCAAGTAGGAGTGAGTGGCCCAGGAAGGCAATGATGTGCACAAGCTATGTGACCTTGGACAAGTTGCTAAACCTCTCTGAGTCTTTCTGGCCTCATCTAACCATAGAAATGGGATGGGAAGGACTGTGGCACCCTGGACCCCCAGCTTAGTTTCTGCTGCCCTTTTCACTGAACACCCGCTGCAGGCCGGTCCTTCATCTCCTGTGGCAAATGAGGGTAAAGATAACCACAAACAGCCTCTGGTATCTTTAGTCTCAACTACTGACTTGGAAACTGAGGCTCGGAGAGGTTAAATAACTGGCCCAAGTCACCCAGCTTGGGAGTCAGGAATTGAACCTGGATCTCCAGACTCCCAGACCAGATTTCAGTGCAAGAGTGTGGCTCTCCTCTCTCTCTGCCCTGCCCAGCACCTCTGTGGGCCCTGGGGAGTCAGGGAGTTCCCTCATCAGCCCCTTTTGGGGCCTTGCTTTCTGTGGGAAAACCCTGGGTTCCCCAGTTCTTCTTTGCCCACCCCCCCTTGCTTCCTAAGGCAGCTAGGCTTAGAGCATACCAGCTATGGGCCACCCATACTGTGTGTATGGGCACAGTAGCATAGGAGGGAAAATGCTGGTGGGGGTCAGCTGTCGGGAGTTTGTGAGCCGAAAGACAACGCAGGGTGCTTCGGGAACAAATCCTGATAAAGAGACAGCTGGAGCGTCCCTTCCTCTGAAAACTAGCCTACGTGTTTAACGGGAAAAACGAGGGCTTGCAGGGCCGGGCGTGGCGCCAGGTACTCGACTTGTGTCATCTCCTCCTCACAGCCACCTTTCAAAAGGAGGACAGTGGTTGCTCCCTTTTGACAGAAGAGAGACCGAGGCTCAGAGAGGCTCTGTGACTTGCCCATGGTCACACAGCTAGTGGGGCGGGGCACGGCAGCCCTTCCCATTGGGTCCTCAGACTCCAGGGCCCCCTTGCGTGGCTGCTTGTCTGCTTGGAGCCGTCCACACAGGGGAACCAGGTGCTGGGAGCACCCTGTATAGCCCGCGGCTGCCACACAGGAGCCGAGAACCGGGGCTGAGGATCTGGAGGCTCCTAGAGCCCCCGAGGAAGAGGCGGGGATGTTAGGTGAGAAAATCTGAGAGTGAGTGAAGCTGGCAGGGCAGGATCAGAAGCGTCTCCACAGCTTGACTGTGCTGCTCTGTGGACCATGAAACCACAGCTTTCTGCAAGCCTCGGGCTGCTGGGAACCTGAGGGTTTGTCCCTTTGAGCCTCACAGCTTTTTCGTCTGTTTTAACCATTTGGAGGTTAAACCGCACGAACCCTTTTCTTGAGGATCCAGAATTGACAGGACAGGCCTCGGTTAGGGTCCGTGGTGTCATAAAGTGTCACGTCCAAGTTAACACATCAGCAACAGAACCAAGCCCGGGTGAGACAGCTGCAAACACATGAGTGCCCTGAAGGCAGCATTGGTAAGTGGCACGGCTGCTGCGGGGCGGCCCCTCACCCAACACGGGAGCCGGGCAGTCATTCTCTCTTGGCAGTCTCGATTTCTCATCTGTCAAATGGGGACAGTCATTATGCTCACTTCCAGGGGGTGTTGAGAGGATGACTTGTAGAAAGCCATGGAATGGGGGCCAGGTCAATGTGACTGACGTGGTCTTCCTCACATAAAAGTCTGTGGAAGATTGAAAGGACCTGTGGACAGTTGGACCAGGGGTGAGAGGCAATGACGGGGAGGGCCTGTGTCAGAGGGACCACAGCACTGTGGGCTCAGGACCCAGGCAGAGGTGTGTCCCGACCCCCAGTGTGTGCCCCGACCCTGACCCTGACCCACTGTGGCCAGGATAGGACAGCCATAGTGGGGGGACCCTGCCTCTCGGGGTTCTCTGGAGGTCCCTTTCCAGATTCTCAGCTCTCTCAGACTTTGGGTTCCCCACTGCACTGAACCCCTGCAGGCCGTGGACTCTCATCTTCCCCTAGGTGGTCGCAGCCCTAGGGCCTGGCAGAACTCAGAAACTGGCTCGCCTGGACCCTGACGATTCCCACAGATGATGGTCACCTCCCGAAGCTTCAGAGACTCCTGCTTGCCTCCTGTACTATCAGTCCTGGAAGGAGAGCAGATTCTAGGCCCAGAGAGTGTGAGGATGTGGGCTGAGGTCCCACGTGAGCTGAGGGGTGATTCCCCTCCCCACTCCACTTTCCTTCACTTGCCTCACGTGAGGTATTTCTGGTTCAGCAATCTTTTCAGCGGCCTTGCCCAGTTCCTCTTAGGGTATCAAAATCGTCTTTGAGGGCTTTGAGGACAGATTGCCCCCGAGAGTCTGCTTCGGTAGGTCTGAGCTGGGGCCTGGAACCTACACCTTGAGCCGCCTCCCAGGGGTGCCGATGCTGCCAGTGTGCAGGTGCCCTCTGAAAAGCCCTGAGTGGGCATGGGGCAGGTGGGCTGTCCCCTCACTGTGGTGCTACCTTCGCCTCTCTGTGAAATGAAGGTAACACCAGCCCCTCCCCACTGAGCTGCAGAAATGAAGGGTTGAAATATAAAGGTTATGGTTAACAGGATTTTGAAGCTTTATCACCAGGAGTGAAATTCTGAGATGGGTGTGAGGCCTCTGTACTTTTGAGAAGGGGATGGGCTGGCCCAGGCAGCTTTCTCAGGAAACTTTCATATTGTAACCCATTTAACCCTACAGCACTCAGTGAGGGAGATATGGTTATTATTATTATTATCCCCATTTTACAGACGACATATGAGAAAACCCAGGGAGGTTAGGTAATTAACTCTAATTTGCACAGCCGGTTTTGGATGAGTCCACTCAGTGGGGCTCTAGGGTCCACCCACTTAATACTCCATTGTATTGTCACCTAGTGGAGCACTTATTAGCCAAAAGAGCATGTCATCTAGAATTCTTAAAATTTATCATGACCTCTCCCGTGTGTGTCGAGTTGTATATGTCCTCCTCTTGGGTGGGGCAAGGAGGGACGTGAAGAGGGCAGAGCGGAGGAAGAGAAGCAGCCCAGGTTTCAGAGGGGGACTTGAAACCTGGGTTCCTGTCCTCACTGTTCCGTGCACGGCTGTGGGACTTTGGGTTCGTGGCCTCACCACTCTGAACCCATTCCATGTCTAAAGTGGCGCAAACGTGGATGAACAACTAGGGCTGTTGGGAGAGAGGGCCCCTTGGTGTCAAGTACCCGCCCGCCCAAGGCACTCGCCTGACTGTGGGAGTGCTCGTGGTTCGTAACCAGGCACTGTTTTCCACGGAGGGCAGCAGCTCTGTTTTCTCCACACTAGTTTAGTTCAGGGTGGGAGTCAAGTGGTTCAGGAAGCCTCTCCAATCTGTGCTCGAGGAATGTGAGGAGGAGACCGGCCTAAAATGTCGCTGTGGCTGCCCCTCTGGGGCAGTGAGAGGAGGCGGCAGTCGAGTCCTGCCAGGGCATGGGTGGGGCCCCCGGGGGCTGGGCAAGGGGGTAGAGGCCTGGCCACATCCTGGGCTGTCAGGGGAATGTCCTCCTTCTCCTCAGTGTAGCTCTCGGCGGTCCCTTCTTGTCCTGCTCACATTGCCTTGCTCCTCAAGACCATAGGGCTTTCCTAGAATTCACCAAGTACTGGTCTTTAGTGGGAGTTTGAGGCTGGAGGGGGCGGTAACTAGCTCAGGTCCCCCAACCAGGAGATGATGAACTGAGTGCTGGAACTCTGCCCCTTCTGCTGTGTGGGGCTGTCACATCTCCCCCCATGACATCCCTCCTCACACACGCTCCCTCCATAGACACGAACACCTGCAAAAGCACACTCTTCTTCAACATACACACACAACCTTCATAAATACCCTCAAAGACAACATGGACGCACAGGGCCACAACTCCTGAAAACAGGAAGCGTGCATCCACCTCACAGAAAAACGTCACACGGGCACAAATATTTCAAACATTTCAGAGACACCCTCAAAAGTCACAGAGCCACCACACACAGGCACAACCCCCCACAAATTCAACACTCAGATATCTACCATGCATGCCACATCACAAGCTTGCACACTGAACATCCACGATGCGTACAGTGTGTATATCTCCTGTGCAAACACCAGTCACAAACACTCCACACACATACTTCATATCCCAAGTATACAGTGAANAGTCACGGAGCCACCACACACAGGCACAACCCCCCACAAATTCAACACTCAGATATCTACCATGCATGCCACATCACAAGCTTGCACACTGAACATCCACGATGCGTACAGTGTGTATATCTCCTGTGCAAACACCAGTCACAAACACTCCACACACATACTTCATATCCCAAGTATACAGTGAAGACTTGGAATACACCAGATCCCCAAACTCAGTGCGCACACACACAGGACACAGTGCACAGATAACACCATATGTGTGTGTGGAGGTGCCCATACACAGATCCAAGCGCCCGCATGTGCACACGCTCATGCAGCAAGACTATGATCTCCAGTTGCTCACGACACTGATTTTCTCAGAAGCAGACCACACACAAGTTGAGTGGCTCCCAAGAGTGCCAATTCCCGGGGGTGTGAAAGGGAAGAAGGGGAAAGGACACAGTGAGACTGCCGTGGTGCCCCAGGAATCCTGTGATTCATCCCTGTGGGATGCTGTGGCCTCAGGACTCTAGGAACTTGGGGGCTGGGCTGGGGCTCCAGCGTGCAGAGGGCTGGATCCTGTCTCCTGAGGAGGGAATGCCCTGTTTCCAAAGCCAGCCCCTCTCTCTAGGTCTGGAAACTTGGGAATGGGTGTTCAGCCTTACAGACTCCTGCTCTCTGGCCTTCCTCTGGGCTGTGTGGCTTCTTCCCGCTTGCCGTCTCTACCCAGGGGGGTAGGAGAATTAGGTTTGAGACCTGAACTAGACCCTAAAAATCAACCTCACCTCTCCTGCATCAGGACCCACGTGGCCTCCTGGGGGATGGGCTGTGCTCTCTGCTGGCAGAGGCTGCCTCTTGGGAAATCTGAACAGTCCCTCTCCCTGCAGGTTCTCCCATCAGCATGAACACCCCCTTATTTCACAACCCCCTGTTCCAATCCAAAAGAGGGCCAATGCCAAAGAATGTTCAAACTACCATATATAATTGAACTTATTTCATATCCTAGCAAGGTAATGCTCAAAATCCTTCAAGCTAGCCTTCAGCAGTACATGAACAGAGAACTTCCAGATGTATAAGCTGGATTTAGAAAAGGCAGAGGAACCAGAGGTCAAATTGCCAACAACTGTTGGATCATAGAAAAAGCAAGGGAATTCTGGGAAAAACATCTGCTCCAAAGGCTAAAGCCTTTGCTGTATGGATCACAAGACACTGTGGAAAACTCTTAAAGAAATGGGAATACCAGACCATCTTATCTCTCTCCTGAGAAACCTGTATGCATGTCAAGAAGCAACAGTTAGAACCAGACATGGGACAACAGACCGGTTCAAAATTGGGAAAAGAGTACATCAAAGCTGTATACTGTCACCTTGCTTATTTAACTGATATGTAGAGTAGATCCTGCAAGATGCCAGGCTGGATGAATCACAAGCTGGAATCAAGATTGCCGGGAGAAATATCAACAACCTCTGATATGCAAATGATACCACTCTAGTGGCAGAAAGAGAAGAGGAACTAAAGAGTCTCTTGATGAGGGTGAAAGAGGAGTGAGAAAAAAGCTGGTTTAAAACTTAGCATTCAAAAAACTAAGATCATGGCATCCAGTCCTATCACTTCAGGGCAAATAAAAAGGGAAAAAGTGGAAACAGTGACAGATTTTATTTTCCTGGGCTCCAAAATCACTGCAAACAGTGACTGTAGCTATGCAGTTAAAACATTTTCTTCCTTGGAAGAAAAGTTACGACAAACCTAGACAGAATATTAAACAGCAGAGACATCACTTTGCCGACAAAGGTCCATATAGTCAAAGTTTTGTTTTTTCACAGTCGTCATGTATGCATGCGAGAGTTGGACCACAAAGAAGGTTGATGTTTTTGAACTGTGGTATTGGCGAAGACTTGAGAGTCCCTTGGACAGCAAGGAGATCAAACCAGTCAATACTAAAGGAAATCAACCCTGAATATTCATTGGAAAGACTGGTGATGAAGCTGAATCTCCAATATTTTGGTCACTTGATGCAAAGAACGGACTCATTAGAGAAGAATCTGATGCTAGGAAAGATTGAAGGCAGGAGGTGAAGGGGACTACAGAGGATGAGATGGTTGGACGGCATCATCGACTCAGTGGACACGAGTTTGAGCAAACTCCAGTAGACAGGGAAGGACAGGGAAGCCTGGCATGCTGCAGTTCATGGGGTGGTTAGAGTCGGACTCAACTTAGCAACTAAACAACAACAGCTACAGGCCTCCCAGATTCCCGCCAGCCACTGCCCACCCTTCCTCTAGTCTCCTCCTGGCTGAACCTATCAAGGCTGTTGTCTACTCTTGTGACCTCCATTTCCCCCANGCACGTTGCAGTAAAATGTACTTGCTACCCGCCTGCCAGGCATCCCCAGTGGCTCAGCAGTAAAGAATCTGCCTCAATGTAGGAGACTGAAGAGATCCAGGTTCAATCCCTGGGTCAGGAAGATCCCCTGGAGGAGGGCATGGCAACCCACTCCAGGATTCTTGCCTGGGGAATCCTATGGACAGAGGAGCCTGGCAGGCTATAGTCCATGGGGTTGCAGAGTCGGACGTGACTGAAGCGACTTATCACTCACTCACTATTATTTATAGGAAGTGGGGGGAGGGGCACTTCCCTGGTGGCTCAGATGGTAAAGAATTTGTCTACAATGCAGGAAACCCAGGTTCAATCCTTGGGTGGGAAAGATCCCCTGGAGGAGGGCATGGCAACCCACTCCAGGATTCTTGCCTGGAGAATCCCATGCACAGAGGAGCCTGGTGCAGTCCATGNGGGAGGGGCACTTCCCTGGTGGCTCAGATGGTAAAGAATTTGTCTACAATGCAGGAAACCCAGGTTCAATCCTTGGGTGGGAAAGATCCCCTGGAGGAGGGCATGGCAACCCACTCCAGGATTCTTGCCTGGAGAATCCCATGCACAGAGGAGCCTGGTGCAGTCCATGGTGTGGCATAGAGTCGGACATGACTGAAGCGACTGAGTCCAGCACAGCACAGCACCCTCCTACCTCACCTGCGTTGCCCTCAGAGAAGGACGTGGGATCGCAGAGGACAGAGGACAAAGAGAAGAGCCCAGCTGTAAGGCAAGCACCAGTTATCTGAGAATTTGCTTCTTTTGACCTCCTAAAATATGAGGACCTTTGATCTGTAAATTCATCATCTGCAGAAACAGTCTGAATGGTGACAAACGCCCAGTGATATTTATCAACGTATCACCTTGGGCTTCCTTGGCAGCTCAGATTGTAAAGAGTCTGCCTGCAATGCAGGAGACCTAGGTTTGACCCCTGGGTGGGGAGGATCCCCTGGAGAAGGAAATGGCAACAGAGGGCACGGCAACTCACTCCAGTACTCTTGCCTAGAGAATTCCGTGGCAGAGGAGCCTAGCCGGCTACAGTCCCTGGGGTCACAAAGAGTAGCACACTGAGCGAGTAACACTTTCACTTCATCTCTAACCGGCTCAGAATGAGAAGAGTCTCGATGCTCCACGACAAGAGGGAGGCTGAGCCAATCGTGGTGCCCACATGCTGCAATCCCGAAGCTATAAGTATGAGTATGTGTGTAAAGTGTTCTGAACAATACAGAAGGGCGCTCAGGATGCTGAGCAGAGAACACAGACCAGAATGAGAAGTTATAGAGACAGAATGATCTCATTCATGAAAAACCTCCCAGAAACAGGCTGGCAGGAATCATGCTGAAGTACTAACAGCAGCTGTCTCTCAGGAGCGGAAAGATGGAGATTATTTAGGCATGAAACAATCCTGTATTTTCCAAGTTTTCCACACTAGGCGGGTAATACCTTTATAATTAGAAAAATAACAAGTGTCACATTTCAAACAAAAGAGGCCAAGCTTTGGCGGGAAATTCCTCTTACTTATCCTGGTTTGATGTCCAGAGGTGTGGGGAGGGGTCTGAGGAAGCCTACTTTCCCCACCAGCCCTTCCCCTGGAAGAGCGAGGACAGGAGCTTAGCAGACCTCCTCAAGCAGAGAACAAGGGCAGAGGCGTGGTTCCCACCGCTGGGAGAGCAGCCTAGATCCTGGAGGCAGACTGTCTGGGTCCAAATCCTAGCTCTGCCATTTGCTAGCTGTGTGAGTTTGACCAACTCACATCACCTCTCTGTGCCTCCATTTCCTAAATACTTTACAGAGTTGTTGTGAGGATTCAATGAATTTATGTTTATCCACTAGAGAAGTAAATAAATCATGAAACTTGAATTCTATGACCAGCAGACATGGAACGCTAAGATCCCAGGATTCTGTGATCTGTGAGCCTCCCAAACAGCCAAAGGTTCTGGTGGTCTTCCCTGGGGTCGGGGTGCAGCTGCCTGGAGGTTAGGAGTGGAGGGGCCATGAAGGGTACAGGGGTCAAGGCTGGCTGTCCTAGAACTTTCATGTGCCACCTGGCCCAGGGATGGGTAGAGACCCTTGGATCCCTCAGGTCAGGCCAGAGAACCTGAGGTTGGCATGCTGCCCTCCCCACCCCCACTCTGCGTCCCCTCTTGTCATCGGAATCCTCCGCTCCTCAGGACTTCTAGCACACACTCCCCTGAACAAGACATACCTGCCCTTACTCCAGCTCACTCTCTCATAACCTCAGCGTCCAGAGCAAAGTGTTCCACTTACACTGGCCCTCTCAGGCGATGTGACCCGGGGCAAGTTACTGCTCGTGTCTGAGCCGCACTCTCCTGCTCCGACGTCTCACTGTGTGATGAAGTCAGTCCCGTGGGGCACCCGACTGCTGGGGCCCAGTCACAGCCCTCAGCCTTTAAATGCCTTGGCTGCTTCAGTCACCCAGTAGGCGTGGCTCTACCTGAGGAACTGGGGAAACGAAAGGGGGTAGGGTAGGAAGAAAAGTCATGCACAGGATGGTACCATTATTGAATGTGAATATTAAAAAAAAAAAGAATACAGAGGTGACGGACCAATCCCTGCCTTTTCAGAGCTGATGGGCAGGGACAACCCGGCATCACTCAGAGGGTCAGCCATGGGACTGGTGGGTGCACAGAGAAGACAGGATAGCTATTATTGGGAGAAAGGAAGAAGAAGAGTATTCCTGGGTCAGGGCAGGCTTCAGTGGGAGCTGAGGTCTGTGCTAAGGTTCTGAAGGATGAGTAGGAGCCCAACAGTACTATGGAGAAGTCACAGGCTTTGGAGCCACCAGATCTAAGATCAACTCTGTGACTTTGGACAAATCTCTTTGCATCTCTAATTTAATTTCCTCAACTATACAGAAGGGGCATGGATCCTCCTTTCATCATTCCTGTGGTAATCAATATGTTAGTATCTGTTGGGCATCAGTATGCTGCCCAGGTAGGCCATCAGTAGAGGTAACTTCTCTGCCCTGGCACTTCTCCTCGTGAGGAGCCAAATGAGGGTGTGGCTCCCAGGAAGAAACGTTTCTGCAGAACTAGGGGAGTCAGGAGGACACAGAAGGCGATCAGCTCCCAGGCTGGCCTTGCTTCAGCGACATCAGTCAGGTGAGACTCTCAACATCCAGAAAACGAAGATCATGGCATCTGGTCCCATCCTTTATGGCAAATAGATGTGGAAACAGTGGAAACAGTGTCAGACTTTATTTTTGGGGGCTCCAAAATCACTGCAGATGGTGACTGCAGCCATGAAATTAAAAGATGCTTACTCCTTGGAAGAAAAGTTATGACCAACCTAGATAGCATATTCAAAAGCAGAGATATTACTTTGTCGACTAAGGTCCGTCTAGTCAAGGCTATGGTTTTTCCAGTAGTCATGTACGGATTCGAGAGTTGGACTGTGAAGAAGGCTGAGAGGCAGCCTTGTGTGGCACATGGATCAGTTCAGGGAGGCGAGTGCTTGTACTGGAGCATGAAGGCTGTGACTTCTAGGTGGAGACCATCAGGGATGCTTACATGATGGCCTCGGGACTGCCCAGGTGTGATGGGAACCGGCACGTGCCCGAGATCACCAACATGGCCCTGGACACCCTCAGCTCTGTGGGTGAATTGATGCCTTTGAACTGTGGTGTTGGAGAAGACTCTTGAGAGTGCCTTGGACTGCAAGGAGATCCAACCAATCCATTCTGAAGGAGATCAGCCCTGGGGTTTCTTTGGAAGGAATGATGCTAAAGCTGAAACTCTAGTACTCTGGCCACCTCATGCGAAGAGTTGACTCCTTGGAAAAGACTCTGATGCTGGGAGGGATTGGGGGCAGGAGGAGAAGGGGACGACAGAGGATGAGATGGCTGGATGGCTTGGCGTGAGTCTGAGTGAACTCCAGGAGTTGGTGATGGACAGGGAGACCTGGCATGCTGTGATTCATGGGGTTGCAGAGTCCGACAGGACTGAGCGACTGAACTGAACTGAACTAAACTGAGGGTACGCTGCCATCCGGTGGTGTCTTGGTTACTAAGCACTGAGTCAAACAGCCAGGCTGTAGCGGTTATTGAGAGAGTCCCTCCCTGGACAGAATAGAAGTATGAGATACTCGCGCAGCCCTGTAGACTCCATCTGGGATATGGTGTTAACAGTGTCCCTGAAGAGGCAATACTGAGGCACGGTGAGACCCACAACCCACAATACTGAGGCATGGTGAGATGCCAGAAACTCAAATGTGCCCAGTGAGCTCCAAGACCCAAGAGAAGTCCCTGCAACAGTCTTGTTCTTCTCACCCTTCCCCCTAAACTGCTGTCCCCACCCTACATGTTGGGCTCCAGCTACAGGTTGAGGATGAAGCTGTATGGTGTCTCCAGGAATACCCAAAGAAGAGGTGACATCTGTGCCTGGCTCTGGGCTGGGGGTAGGAGGACACAGAAAAATCTAGGCTCTGCTCTTAGGGAGCCCTCAGCCTGGCAGGGGGAGATGTGCAAACTATAACCAGTGTCATGAAGAGGGAAGCACGAGAGCTGTGCCAGTCCAGAAAGGGAACTCTGACCCAACCCTGAAGACTTCCTGGAAGAGGCAGTATATCAACTGTGTCTTGAAGGATAAGAAAATGAGTGGGCAGGGAACAGCAAGTGCAAAGCCACAGAAGCAGAGAGCCCACATGCCTGTGGGAAATTGCAGGTGGCTGAGTATGGATGGAATGCCAAGTGGGACATCAGGCTGCAGAGATTAGCAAGGGTCTTGGAGGCTGGGTGGGGCTGAGAAGTTCGACTTTATGGGGCAGGGGCATGAGAGGATATACTATAGTAGAGACCCTGAGGCATCTCCTAGTCCCCACCCCACAGATATTTAGTTGTCTGCCTGACCACAGAAGGTCTCTGTCCTGCCTCTTCTATCAGCATCTTACCAGGGACTTAGATGCCCTTGACAGATGCTGAGACTGGAAAAAAAAAAAAAACAAGTGAATCTAAGCAAAACAGATTATTTGATTTATAATATCTTAGAAGCTTAAAATAATAGAAGAAAATTGTTTTAAAAAATTATATTATGGAGTTTTAGAATCTCAGAATTTCATAACCCATTGGGTTGCCCCAGCCAGCACCTCAGGCAGTGCTGGGAGGCTCCCACAGCCCCAAGCCCTTACCTGAGTGAAGGCCAGCCCTGGCGGGAATGGGCTCAGTG
This sequence comes from Neotragus moschatus, assembly GCA_006410615.1. NCBI lineage: Eukaryota > Metazoa > Chordata > Mammalia > Artiodactyla > Bovidae > Neotragus > Neotragus moschatus. The sequence continues at coordinate 528,056 of SJYA01002100.1, read as the reverse complement.
GGCACATGGCCATCAGGAAGTCACCCACAGAGCTGAGGGTGTCCAGGGCCATGTTGGTGATCTCGGCCACGTGCCGGCCCCTGTCGCACCTGGGCAGTCCCGAGGCCACCATGTAAGCATCCCCGATGGTCTCCACCTAGGAGTCACAGCCTTCATGCTCCAATACAAGCACTCCCCTCCCCGGACTGATCCATGTGCCACACAAGGCCGCCTCTCAGGAACCCCTGGCCCACCCCTCGAGTCTCTGGCCCACAGTGGCATCTTTCCTAGCCTCTCTGGCAATGACTAAATCTGCATGTTTAAGATCACCTTTGTCTGAATTGAAGGTAACCATGCCTGTCTCATCTCCTTTGAGCCCAGGCCATGAGCATCTTGGCAGCAGAGCTGGGTGTCCCAACTGCACAGTGCTGCAGCAGCAGATCAGGGCTTCATCTGGAGAGAAGCATATGTACATTGGACACATAGCCCACTTCCCCCGCCCTTGATCTTCCAAGGTGTACTCCAGGAATGTAGAGTTTGAAATCCGATAGATGGATATAAACCCTGGCTCTGCCATTTACCCTAGTCTGGCCGCTTCACTTGTGAGAGCCTCTGTTCCTCTTATATGAAATGCGTTTCAGTTCCTGGGGACACAGATGTGTGCCATGGCCTTCTCCCCTGTCACAGGCCAGGCCAGCCAAGCTTGAAGGTAGCGACTCTACTTCTCGAATCTTCCCATTTGCAAGTTAAAGAGCCCCGCTCCTGCACTGCCCCTCCTTCAGCCGGCACCTGCAAGCATCACAGGACCTGAAGAGCAGAGCCTTCTCTCCAGCCAAGCACGTGCACTTTCTCCCTTAGCACCTGGGACACGGAATAACAGACTGGTTCCAAATCGGGAAAGGAGTGCATCAAGGCTGTACGTTGTCACCAGGCTTATTCAACTTATATGCAGAGTACATCATGAGAAACGCTGGGCTGGATGAAGCACAAGCTGGAATCANTCGTGGTCAGTGACCTCCAGCACAAAGCGCCCATCCACCAGGCAGTTTCGGGACTTGAGGCGGCCATGAGGGAAACGCTGATGCTGTAGATGCCGCACCTCTAGCACAGCAGAATCATGGGGCCCCTTAGGCCACCGGTGAATGAGAAGGGCTCCTGCGCCTCTCAGAACCCCCAGGAAACCTCCCTGCGCCCCTTCACCCTTCGCCACACTGTCCAGAGTTTTCCCAAGAAGACAAAGTGGGAAACGAGGCCTGGGAAATGAGCCTCTCTTGTCTCCCTTCCCTCCCTGTTGGCCCCCCAGCTCCAGGCCTGGGAAGGGTTCTCACGTGGATCAAATCCAGCAGCAGGGAGGCCTTGAGGGTCCAGTCCAGCCGCAGAGCCTCATTCCTCAGCAGGTCCTCCAGGTTGCCCCAAACACAGCGCTCCAACACTGGAGCACTAACCCAAGGGTCACGAGGAAGCCCCAGAAGGTGGTGATGTTCTCATGCCGCAGCTGCCACATCTGCCAGCACAAGGGCACCTTAGCAGCCCCTGGGGACTCTCAAAGGGTGGACATCTGGCCCTTGTACTTAGAACCCAGCACGGGGCTGAACACAGAGAGGCCTCAGAAATGTTGGATGGAAGTGATGGGTGGACGGATGGATGGCTGGATGGGGTAGATAAAGGATGAGTGAATGGATGGATGGATGGATGGATGATGGATGGACGGATGGATGAGCCAGTGAAATGAGGGCATGGAAGCATCATGGATAAATAACTCAATACACCACAGAATATGGATCTAGGCCTATTCTCCACCTAAGTGACATCATGGCCTGTAAAACTGTAAAATCTCTCCCCATACTCAGAGACAGATGAGGAGAAGAACCGAAGGGATCCGGAACAAGCAGAAAGCAGCCCAGCAGATCAGAGAACTCGAGCCCCACCAGCTAGGCTAGCATTTGCCCGAGCAGGAAAGAGGGAAACACTGTCTGGCATGGCTCTCCTCTCAGATACAGTTCAGGGGTCAGCTAAGTGAGGGGACCGGAATACTCTCCCTACCTCCCTAGAGGTTTGCATGCTGATTGGTATATGTGGTGAGGTAAGAATGGCTTCAAATCCTTTAACCCTGCTGCCATCAAGAGGCTGGACCTCTGACCCCTCCCTTTGAATCTGCGGTGGCCAGTAGAACATGGTGGAAGTGAACTTGTGTGTTTTGGATCCTGGTCTTAAGAGACTGACAGCTTCCATTTCCTGTTTCTTGGAGCCCTCTTTGTTGGAGGACTGAATGTTCACAAGAAGTCCTTCCATCCCCAGTCACCCCACTGGTGAGATCATATGGAGAGGCCCTGAGACTATACTGAGTGGAAAAGCAGGTTCTGTTGAGTACACTTTTCCAACCGCCCAGCCAAGGCATCAAGAAACCACTGCGTAACCCCCAGTCAAGGCCAAGTGGAACAGAAGAACCGCTTGGCTGAGCCCTGCTCAAATTTCCTACCACAAGATTGTAAGATATTATAAAATGGTTGATGTTTTAAGCCACTAATTTTTGGATAAGTTGTTACACAGTCACAGATAACCAAAACAGACTTATTAAATGTTCTGAGAAGTCCTGTGCCTAAGCCAAGCAATTTCTAAACTCATTTGACCACATATAGGACCTTCTCTTTTAAGAAGCACCTACACGTCTCAGTTGTAAGATGCCCACTGGGGAATGTCTAACCTAATCTCTAATCACTTAATCTCTCTGAATCTGATTTCAGATGACATGATGTTGGAAATAATAATAAAATTCACCATTAACTAAAGGCACTCTTCTTGCCAGAGACAGTTCTAGGTTATTCTGTATACTTTCTCTGTGTGCTAAGTCGCTTCAGTTGTGTCCGACTCTTTGTGACCCCAAGGACTGTAGCCTTCCAGGCTCCACTGTCCATGGATTCTCCAGGCAAGAATATTAGAGTGGGTTGCCATTCCCTTCTCTAGGGGATCTTCTCGATCCAGGGATTGAACCCAGGACTCCTGCAGTTTTTACTGTCTGAACCACCAGGAAAGCCCTCCTAATTCACATTTCATTAGCTCCATTTTACAGGAAAACTAAGTGTACTAGGGAGGCAGAATTTCATCTGGGGTCTTCCTGACTCAAATATTATGCTCTGCCCTCCATCACACAGTGCTTCTCAGGATGGTGATAATCTCAGAGGTGAAGGGGCTTATGTGAGTAGTGATGACAAGTAGCTGGAAGTTCCCTGAGGGAAGGGATCCTGTCTCTCTTCTCCACTGTTGTGTCCCCAAAGCCAGAGCATAGAAGGTGCTCAAAAAACAGTGGACGGATGAACGGATGCATGGAGGGATGAAGGGTACAAGGTGAGGTCCTTCAGCGGTGCTGATGGTACCCTGTGATGACAGTGGTGGAGATGTCTGTGCCCCTGGTAGTCATGGCGATGATCATCTGGGCTGGGGGTGTGACACGGGGGATGCTGGTGTTGGATGATGGAGTGATGGTGCTTATCTGTCATGACAGTGGGCCAGAGATCATGATAATAGTAAGCCCTTCCTTTTTGGAGGCTAGAAGCTTCTGCATTGAGTAGGGACCAATGCAGATCCGTGGGGGTTTCCTGACAGCACCCCTCCGCAGCCCACCCTCCATGCCCTCTGCCCTACCTTTCTCAGGACCCTAAGGCAGCTTGGCCACAGCTCAGGGGCTATTTCACCTTCGAATCTCTTCAGCCACACCCACTCTCCCTGTTTAAGAAAAGACGGCAAAAGTTTATCCACTGCTGGTCTCCAATTGGAGTCAACTCCTCCACGTCTCTCAGCCTCAGCTTCGCCCCCTTACGTGTGTTCTTTCTGTGTGCTCCAAGCCAGGAAGAGCCTGGCCATCGGAAACAAAAAGTCAGACTTTGTCTCCTTCGGCTGACAGACCCGAGATCCAGTCCTTACTCCACCACTTTCTAGCTCTGTGACCTTGGACAAGGGACTTCAGTTCTCTGAGCCTCATGTCTCAGTTCTGTAAAGCCAGGATGATATCCTCACCCACATGAAGAAGGCTAACAAGATCGTGGAGAGAAAACACCTTAGCTCTTGGCCTTGGGCACCTGCAACATTCCAAACCCAGTGAATTGAGGGGGGCTCTGTGACCTAGAAACCCTAGGGGAGGAGGGGAGGGTGAAGGAGGCAGAGCCCCTCAGCTGGGGCTCAGTCCTGGCCCAGAACTTTCTGTGACCTTCGCCCTCTCTCCTCTCATCACTGGTGGATTCCTGCCCCCCAGCCTGGCTCGAAGTGCTTCCAGTGAAGCAGGCAAAACATGTTCTGTACATCCTGAAAGCCTCCTTTCAGCAGAAGAGAGAAAAGATGGGATTCTCCAGGGAGAAGGTGGAAAGAAGGAGCACTAGCCTCATGTGGCTTCCTGTAGAAACTGTTAACCCGGTTCATCCACCGTGAGACACAGAACAGGAGAGTCAGAGATCAGTTAGTTGCTGGATTTGAGAAGCCAGCTCTGGAGAAATCACAGTGTCCTCAGCAACTTTAGTATCTGACTGGTCTCACCTCTGTCCTGTCCAGAGGCTGTCCTGTGCCTGGGTGCTGCCCCACACTCAGGGCCTTGGGGACCCCGGACCATATCACCCCTTTCCAAAGCCCAGTTGGCCCAGTGCTGAGAGAGGCCCTGGGCCAGACTCACACCAGCAATGCCCGGGTCCAAGTGGCTGGGGACTGGTTGTTTCCCAAGGACAGGTCACAAAACACGGGTAGCTGGGAGTTGGGAGTCCTGCTTCCCACTTCTGGCCCTGCCACCGACTTGCTGTGGGACCCAGAAAAGTCACTGTCTGTCCCTCAGCCTCGATTTCCTATGTCATAGCAGGAGTGGGGCATACAGAGATGCTCTGGGTTCCCTCAGCTTCTCCCAAACTGACAAGAGCTCTCAAAACCTGGGCCTGGGGGTGGCAGGGGTCCTCACCTGGTACAGAGCCATGTTGGCAGGCTCCTGGAGGGCCGGTAGGCTCCTTGCTGACCGCTGGGCCACAGACCTCAGGCTCCTGCCGTCTGCCATACTTCTTGATTCGCTCACACTGTCCACCTGCAGCCTCTGGAGGCGGTAGTTGTGGTCAAAGAGCTAGACCAGCTCTGTCCATGCCCTGCCCACCCCCCAGCCTGGTGCCTGCCCCTGCACCAAGCCTGGTGCCTGCCCTCCCTAGCCTGTGCCTGCCCTCCCCCCTAGCCTGGTGCCTAGTGCCCTCCCCTCTAGCCTGGTGCCTAGCGCCCTCCCGCCAAGCCTGGCGCCTGCTGCGGCAGCCTGGTGCCTGCCCACCCACCCGTCTGCTCAGGGGCTCCTGGATGAAGGTGCAAGGCCTCCCGGTGGGGGCCCTGCACCAGCTGCAGCTGCCAGATACTCCATCTGGAGGTGAGCAAAGTGCAGGACAGAGAAGAAGGAGCTGTCATCACTCCCCCCATCTGGCTCCTCAGAGCTGCCTCTGACCCAGAGCCCTCCTGGTCCTCCCCATTTCCCTGCCTGTCTCCCCTATCAGTCCCCACTGGGCTGAGAGGGCACCACTGTGCGCTGCCCCTCAGGGCTAGATGGACCCCAGGCCTAACATGTCTTCTGGTCCCCAGCCTTGGTGTTTCCAACCCGCCGGGGGGCAGAGGGCTGTCCCTCTTGGATGTCGCTGAGGCTCAGGGAATACAGAGGACTTCAGATGCAGACGACTGTTTTCAAAGCTGAAGAACTCTGGGGTCATCCTGACCAAGCCCTCAATACACGGGTGTGTAGCCCAAGCTTCAGGAAGGATGGAGTCTTGTCCAAGGTCCCAGGCTTCTTCCTCAGGTCTCTCTAAATCCCAAGAGGCATGCCCACTTTGACAGGGCCCTGACAGGCTCTAAGATGGACAGGAGGGTGGGCGGTCCTGAGGTTGGGATGAAGGTTGGGGTGAAGCTCCCTGCAGATGCCAGGGCTGTATACACAGCC
>SJYA01002100.1:455039-512091 GCA_006410615.1 Neotragus moschatus | reverse complement strand
CCACCGTGGCTGGAACTCAACCCCTACAACAGGGGTGGAGCAAGGGTCTACTGAGGCTTCCCCCATCCACTTCGGCCATGCTCCAGCCACGCAGAAGAGAACGGGCTCATCCTCTCAACCCTGCTACCAGGCTGCCTCCATCACTCTGCTCGAGCTGGCCTCTCTGTCAGTAGTTCGTCTGCCCTCAGCTTCCATTCAGGCCCTCCCCTGGCGTCACCTGCTCTGGGCAGCCCTGCCCACAGCCCTGCGGATCATGCCCCCCAGGCTCTGGGCTCCTCTGTTCCCATATTCCCATGGGTCTCCCACCAGACTCAGCTCGCCCTGCTGCTGCCCGGCCAGTTCCTCTGTGTCCCCAGAGCCCAGCCAGGATCATACTCAGTGACGGTGTTCGAATGAAGTGAGTACAGGGCACTCGACCCTGTGCAATAGGTCTCATCGGCCCATCTCCCCTCCTGCCAAACTGGGCTCAGAGAAGCCTGTCTTGAGAGGTGGCGGGCGCATCTGGGCCAGGCCTCCCCCTCCCCTCATCTCTAATTCACTACAGGCCTCACAAGCTCAGAGGCTGCCCACCCTGGCCCTCCTCACTGGCACTGGCCTCACATTCCAAACAGACAGAACACAGCGCTTGGTCTTTGTGGCTCTCAAACTGTTGCCAGCGCCGCAGTAAGAAGCGCATTTTAGCTTGGTGTGCTCTGAAAGCTGGGTATAGGAAAGGAGTAGCCCAGGAAACTGGAAGTTTCACAGAGTGACACTCCCCCAGCTGTCTGCCCTCCATTCTCACCTTCACCGCTTTTATCCTATCCTAGTCAGTTCCGTTCTTGTCCCTTTCTATTTCAGTCGCTGCTGCTTCTTTTTTTTTTTTTTTGTAATGCTTGTCATTTTTTTAAGATTTTAATTAATTTTTATTAGATTCACTTTGTACTATATTTTTTTAAATTCTTTTAAAATTTTTTTGTGATGCCGCATGTCCTGTGGGACTAGGGATCAAACCCGCATCCCCTGCATTGGAAGCATAATTCTTAATCACTGGACCACCAGGAAAGTCCCCTGCAATGCTAGGCTTGATTCACTAAACTGGTTTCTTGACCAAATGGGCCATGACCCACAGTTTGAAAAAGCTCTAGTTCTGATGAACACTAAGCATCTTCTGTCTTCCAGAGGCTGCCACTCCCCTATACCCCACCCCACCGTGACTCTCCATGCCCAGCTATTTCCTTAAAGACAGGCCAAATGCCACCTCCTCCAAGAAGCCTCCTCAGATTCCCCCAGAGCCCAGCCGCATACTCCTCTTGTTCTCCAGGCCTCCACTGCCTGGGGTGACCATGACCTCTGTCATAATCTCCTGCTTATACTCCTGTGTCTCCATCACTCAGTTATCCCCTAGGGAAGGCACTGTCTATCCCGTTCACCAGGCAGCCCAGCTCCCAGCAGAGCAGGGACTTGATGGATGCAGGAAGTCTTCCCTCAGTCAACAAATCCAGGAAGGATCTGACTCCAACTTCAAGAAACTAAGAATGGCTCTAACACCCTTCCTGGGGCTCAGGTCCTACTACACTCCCTTTTTCTTCACTCTACCAGGGAAGAACCAAGAAAGCCCTTGGCCCCCGCTCCACAGCTGACACGTACACTGGAGCTCAGGATCCAGCTGAGCTGCTTGCCGGCTGTGTGACTTGGGTCTGCTACATACCTTTCCCGAGCTGCGAAGTGCAGACCGCAGCAGAACTATTAATAGCTCACAGGGCTGCTCTGGGGTAAAATGTGGGCCTGTTGTCAAGGGCTCAGCCTAGTCTCTGATACAAGAAAACTCCCCATCACCAGCCATGTGAAGTCTGGGCTAGGACAGGAGGAAGGCACCCACATACACTTACTTTTCAGGCCATCCACACTGCAAAGCTGCTTCAGGACCTCCGTGGCCCCCTGCTCCCTGGGTCCCAGAGAGGCCACCAGCCCCACGGGCAGCCCGTGTGTCCTGAGAGTCATGGCCACCTGCCAGGCAGTAGCCAGCCAGATGTCCTGGTGGGAGGACACGATGGCCACGTGGGCCCAGCCAGTGTCTCGTGACAGAGCAGCACGTGGGCAGCCAAAGGCAAGGTGGGCGACAGCTCACCTCCTCCGCCTGCATCCCCACACGCCCAGGAGAAGAGGGTCTTGCCCTAGCCTTGGGCCAGCAGGGCTGCAGCTGGGCAGTAACCAGGACTGACAGGGCCCACGAAAGCAGCCATGGTGTTCTTGTGGGCCAGGAACGTGGCCAGGGCACTAGGGCTGTCCCAGCCCATGGGAAGAACCATGGAAGCCAGGCGTGAGCCCAGCATCAGTGACCGGTCCTGGCTGGCTCGGTCCCCAGCCAGCTGGGCAGCCACACTGGAGAGGGCCTGAGCAAAGATGAGGTCACAGTCCCAGGGACCCAGCACCCCCAGAGCGAAGGTCTCTGTCCCCCAGGCCAGATCAGGGAGAGAGCCAGCCCACAGGAGAGCACCCCAAGGTGGCACAGAGAGAAGTGGCAGGGAAGGGACTGGCAGAAAAGGCTGAGAGCGGCCCCTAGAGGCCCAGACGGGGCTGGCGGGCCTTTCTATGCAGCAGCGTCTGAGACTGAGCTTCAGGATAAAGTCCTCCCACAGTCCTGGGAAAGAGGGGTAAGATCAAGGCATGCTTTCTAGCATTCTCTGCCAGGGTTTCCTGCATGGCTTTGAGGCAGACACCCTTCCTGCCCCCAGAACCTCAGCCTCTTCATTGGTAAAAATGAGGGATTCAGATCCTTGATGCCCAAAGACCCCCAGATCTGGGGACCGAAACCTCCTTCCCAGAACTGGCTCACAGCCTGCAAGGCTCACACTCAGTCCTAGACTGGAGTGTGGACTCCGGAGTCAGAGCCAGCCAGACCCACTCACTGCTTCCCATCCTTGTGGCCCTAGGCCAATCTCTGAAGTTCCTGAGCTTCATTTTTCTCTTCTGTAGAATTCGGATAATGAAACCTACCCTGTGGAGTTTTTGTGATGATTAAATGACACAAGGTCCCTGGTAGTTATATGTTCAATAAATCTTACCTCTTTCAGCCTATTATTATTTCTTCCTTCACTCATCCTCCAAAGTGGGCCAAGTTCTCTCTCTGAACCGCCCCTGCCTCTTACCTCTCAAACCCATCCATAGCACTTAGGTCTGCAGGACTCCGAGGGCCCCAAAGCATGAGCAGTGCCTGGGTCTGGGTAGCATTCCCATTGTGTGTTTGTGGCTCGAGGGGCTACAGTGGGGATGGTCAATGCAGTGAGTGGGCAAGTGAGTAGGCACTTATTAAATGGAATAGTTTTCATTATCACCACCACCATCATCACCATCGTTGGATCTCTGAGGGGAGGCAAGTGTACCATGGGGTAGAGAGAGTTGGACAAGTGAGTGAAGGCCTGAGTTTCAGTTCTGCCTCTGCCCCATTCAAAACCTCAGCCTCCCCATCTGTAGAAGAAGACCGTTTGCCAGGCTGGCCAGCTCTGAGCGCTTCTGGCTTGTGATGCGACATTTCTCCCATCTCAGAGGCCGGTGACTCGGGGAGGGCTGCTCATCTGCCAGTCTCTGAGGGGCCCTCTGTACACTCCCTCCTCTTCTGCTGTGATGCTCTAAGTGGTCTCTCTCCCAGCACCCCGCCCCAAGGGACAAACCCCTCGGAGCGGCTAGCTTGTCCTGGGCTCACAGTGAATCATTTCCGGGTGGGAACATAGACATACGCTTCCAGTACTGACGACAGGCACCTCTCCCTTCAGTCTCTACCTCCCAAAGCACCTGTGACCCACTGCTTCGCCTGGTGCTTCTGGAGGCCCTGAGGAGAGATCACTTATCCTCCTTCTGGGCAGAGGTGGGGGGACTGACTCCAGGCAGGGCAGAGACTTGCGCAAGTTCTCATCAAACATTAAGGCTGAGTTGAGACTGGAGCCAGGCTCCCACCTCCCAGTCAAAGACAAAAATCATCTCTTTTATTGAACGCTTGGAACATCAGAGCTGAAGAACCCTGAAGATCTAAGCATCTGAAGGATCTCCTCTGTGCACAGACAGGGAACCGGCTACAGAAGGGGTGTGGACTTCTCCATCCCACAAAGCAGCTGCAGGCTCCCCTGGTCGCTCAGCCCTGCTGGTCCTGCTCAGTGTCACGGAAATCCTACAGCCAGTGGCCTGCAGGGGGTCACTGAAGGCTTAGGTCTTTAGCGAGGCCAGCCTCTGGCCAAGGCAAACGCTGACTTTAGCCCCAGCTCCGCCTCCGACTCATGAGACAGAATTCACATCCTTTTCTCTACCATCTGTACAAGGAGGGCTTAGTTAGATATGTAGGTCTCCAAAGATCCTTCATCTCCAATGTTTTAGTTGTCAATAGAAACCAGGAAATAGGTGACTTTCATCTCTGCAGGTGGCCGCATCCCCTCTCCAGGCTTCCTCCAGGAATGTGTGAGCTGCCAGTGCTCCCACCTCTAACAATAAGTTCATGTGGCATCCTCCTAGGGGAGACCATTTGTAGCTTTAGTCTCAAGGAAGTGGACACCAATGATTAGCCACAGTGTGGCTCATAGAGCCAAGTATATGAAGCTGCTAAACTCCATACTACCATAACCTAAAAAGATAAAGATACCTTTAGCTTCATTAACAGACAANTGGAAAAGATTCTGATGCTGGGAAAATTTGAAGGCAAGAGGAGAAGGGGATGACAGAGGGTAAGATGGTTGAATGACATCACCAACTCCATGGACATGAGTTTGAGCAAGCTCCAGGAGTTGGTGATGGACAGGGAAGCCCGGTGTGCTGCAGTCCATGGGGTCACAAACAGTCGGACACGACTGAGCAACTGAACTGAACTGACTTGAGAGCTTCCTGGCAATAAAAGCCTCTTATGGGGTCGGGGCGGGGGTGGACTGTAGCCAGCCCTGGTCATGGTCTGTACATCTTGGCAGCTCTGGCAGGTGAAAGAACAGAAGACCAGGTCAGAGACCATGGGGTTCAGGGTGAGGCACTAAGTGCACAGGCTTAGAGACAAACCCTCACACCCACATCCAGTAATAGCGGGCCTTGGGGAAAACACTTCACACACAAGAGCCCAGTTGCCTTTTGTGAAATTGGGAAATAAGTGTACCTTTTAGATTTGTCATGAGGATTAAATGAGGTATAGCAGAGAGTGCTCAGTGTGCTGGACGCCCTCACCACTTACAAAGAATGTGTTTATTGCCCAGAATAGTTGTTTCACTTACTCAAGGCCATCCAGCAAGTACAAAATGGGAAACAAACATGATCTTTAAGGATCTTGGGCTTCCCTGATGGCTCAGAGAGTAAAGAATTTGCCTGCAGTGCAGGAGACCCAGATTCAATCCTAGGTCAGGAAGATCCCCTGGAGGAGGCCATGGCAACCCACTCCAGTAATCTTGGCCTGAGAATCCCACAGACAGAGGAGCCTGGCCGTCTGCAGTCCATGGGGTCACAAAGAGTCTGATACAACTGAGCAGCTAACACCAAGGATCCTGATGTGACCTGAGAAATTTCTGTTAGGATCAATGTGGTTCTGGGGAATGGAGACAGTTCTAGTTGAGAGTCGAAGTCTTGAGGACGGAAGCTGCTCTGAGGCTAAGGAAGCACTCTTAGAGACAAGGGCTGAGTTAAGTGAATTCATACTGCCACCTGGGGTGGATACCAAATAACCACTTACCAGCCTGCCCAGGAACTCCTGGTGCACCTCTGTAATGTAGGAAATTAACATTTTAATGTGGAACTTGACTTGCATCTCCTCAGGCTGCTGGGTGTAAATGTGCCATCTGTTTCAGAAGGCTGACTTTTTCCCTAGGCATTTATTTTATGTATTGTTGTCATTTGTGATCCTTGCCAGGGATTTATCACAAGGACCAGGCCTGGCTTGAATTACCCTGGAATGAGCTTGTCAGCTGGCGGCAACCTGCAGAAAGCCAAGACCTTCCAAAAATGAACAGAAAACCAATGTTGTGTTTCGCTGGATCAAGTGGAGAGTCCTGCATGGAGCACAAAAGAGCGAGAGGCCTTTGACCATGAACTGGTCCCCTGACCCCGACCCTGAGGAGGAAGGTCTAAAGCAGTGCTCCTGTTTTAGAAATTGACTTATAAAGGGTGGGGCTTCCTTGAGACTGGGTGAAGACCCCAAGGAGAAGAAGGGGTGCTTTATTTGCCCTTTTCCCTCCCAAAAGGAAGTGTCTAGAGCCTGCCAAGGTGCTGCAGGCCAGTGTAGANCGACCCTGAGGAGGAAGGTCTAAAGCAGTGCTCCTGTTTTAGAAATTGACTTATAAAGGGTGGGGCTTCCTTGAGACTGGGTGAAGACCCCAAGGAGAAGAAGGGGTGCTTTATTTGCCCTTTTCCCTCCCAAAAGGAAGTGTCTAGAGCCTGCCAACGTGCTGCAGGCCAGTGTAGACTTGAGTGGGGCCATACTGAGGGAGTCAATTCCTAGGCAGGTTGGTGAGAAGTCCGGAGTCCCAAGGAGGAAAGAAGGGAGGTGAAGGTGAAGTTGCGTCTGACTCTTTGCAACCCTGTGGACTGTAACCTACTAGGCTTCTCCGTCCATGGGATTCTCTATGGCAAGAATACTGGAGTGGATTGCCATTTCCTTCTCCAGGGGATCTTCCCAACCCAGGGATCGAACCCGAGTCTCCCATATTGGAGGCAGATGCTTTAACCTCTGAGCCACCAAGGGTCTAGAGTTCTTAAGGAAGAGAAAAAGACAAATGTTTGTTTCTACATTGCTTTGTCTTAGTATAGCAATGTATCTTGCTTGAGGACATGTTTCTTCTTAAAATCCTTCAGACTAATCCTATCATCTTAAAATGCAAATTGTGGGAGTGGATCGGGTAAGACCTTTACAACCTTGAGACATTCTTTTGATTTACTGTAATAACCAATTGAAAAAAGTATATAAAGTCCTTGCTAAGATTAGCAAGGGGGGCACTCTCCATCCCCCTTCTGATGTCTATGTCAGAAACTTTCTCTGTCCTATTTTACTTTAATAAAACTCTGCTACACAAAAGCTCTTGAGTGATCAAGACCGCTCCCTAGTTTCGAAGCGANAATTGAAAAAAGTATATAAAGTCCTTGCTAAGATTAGCAAGGGGGGCACTCTCCATCCCCCTTCTGATGTCTATGTCAGAAACTTTCTCTGTCCTATTTTACTTTAATAAAACTCTGCTACACAAAAGCTCTTGAGTGATCAAGACCGCTCCCTAGTTCCGAAGCGAAATCTTCTTTGAAGATCACATCCAACATCATTCACTGTAAGCTGTCAGTACTCACCCTGGTCTGAACTCACATCTGCAGCCTCCATAGCTGCTCCCAGGATGAGTGACAGGCCCTGCCACCCGAGGGTCTGCCTCTTCCACCAGCAGTTCAGGGCCCCACTCCTCGTCCTGGCTCGTGCAGGGTCTTTGCATTTGTCCTTGACAAAGCTCCTCCCATTCATGAATCCATCTTGTTCAGATTCAACCCTTCATCTATCTGTGACTTCAGTTTTTCCTGAGCCCCTACTGTATGTCAGCTCTGTCCTTGGTACCAGGGGGCACTAGGCTACTAAGTCAGGGCCCTTGCTGTAACCTAGTGGGGGGGGCAGAGGTTTGCAACCTAGTGGAGGGTGCATGTGGAGATGGGTACGGCAACCCACTCCGTTATTCTTGCCTGGAGAATCCCATGGGCAGAGGAGCCTGGTGGGCCACAGTCCATGGGGTCCCACAAAGTCAGAGACGACTGAAGCAACTGAGCATGCATGCGTGCGAAGGGTATCTCATAGGGAAGAACAAATCTGACTCCATAATAGATCTGTTTCTTTGACTTGAACCTTGTATTCCATTGCTCTTGCTTCAGATGAGTATAGCCTGAAATAAGCAGGAGAGCCCATTCTCAAGGCTCTGACCTTTAAAGGTATAACACTTCCCTATCCATGTAGAAGCAGAAAGTTGTAGTACAGAGAATAACATTTGTCTTGTGGTTTACAGGAACATCATGACCTGACCTACACGGAGAGCTGTGAACAAAGAATTCTGGCACCAAGACGTTTGCAACAACTGACCAAGGCCCTCCCTTACCTTGCCTTTAAAAATGCTTTGCTGAAACCTTTCAAGGAGTTCAGGGTCTTGGGGGTGTGACCCAGCCGTTCTCCTTGCATGCCCCTGCAATATACTTTTCCCTCCTCCAAACTCTGATGTTTCGGGTTGTTTGTGCTTCAGGCACACAAACTTGTGTTTGGTAACAAGTGGAAGCACAAAAGGAGGTGGAAACAACCCTCTCTGGCATGGATCCTATGGTCTGGTGAATCTCAGCCCCTTCCTTCGTCACACATGTGCAGGTTGACCCCAATCTCCAGCAAAATGCTTGAGCAGGACAGAGGCAACAGAGGGCAGGTGGGCAGAGAGGTGTCAACTGGTGAAGAACCAGCAGCAGATAGCAAAGAGTAGATGGGAGAAGCCAGAAAACGTGAGCAGCAGCCTGATGAAAAACTGAGTCACGCTTGTCAGATGCCCTGGCAGCAAGCACCCTGAGAGTTTGCCGTCTGAAGTGCTGTCAAAGTCTTCTGCATGGCCCCAAGACCCCAGACAGGGCCAGCCGGGTGCAGTGTCTGCAGAACTAGCCACATTCTGGCAGTGGGGCTGACTGCACAGGGCTGACACCAGGCCGTGGAGGCTGCCTCCATGCCGAGGGTCCTGGCAGTGAGTCAGGGGAGGAGACGGCCCCTCCCTGTGCTATCAGATCACCAGCCAGCACCTCCAAACAGGCAGCCTGCCACTTCTGACTCTGACATTTGAGGCCACCCTGTGGGGATGTCTTGTTTCCTTTAAAATTGTGCTATCAATATGGCCTGCCCCTCAACTCTTTCTGCCATGCACCTTCCCCACCAAAATGCAGACCTAAAGCCTCTGGTCAGATATAATACGACACCTCCTGGGACAGAAGATCTGAAACTCTTGTGCCTTTTCCAGAGCTGGAACCAGCTGCCAGGGGTCTGCTCCGGCAGGATCTTTCAGCTCTTCCTCCCACTGTCAAATTTTCATCATTGGGTTCTTACAGTGGGTGGAAAACACTGTAGACAGGTCAGACTCATGCTGGGCTTAAAACTCTGCCTCTGAACTGACCTGTGATCTTGGGAACCAGTCTCCCCATCTAATGGAATGAAAGGCAATTGTGCCTGCCCCCCAAGGTTGCTGTGAGGCTTGTGTGGGGTGACCAGTGTGCCTAGCAAGGGTTGGGTGGTGGGAGGTGTTCAGCAAATGTCTGTTGGGTAGGGATTCTGGAAAGCATGGGGCCAGACTGCAAGGTGCAGAACCCGTGGGTCTGTTAGGATGGAAGCCAGATCCTAACCCCTGTATGGGTCAGAACTCTCTCCCTACAGATCCTTGATCTGTGTCTCCATGGGGAACATTCCAAGGGCTGAAAACTTGCAAATAAGGCCAAAATGAAACTGCTAGGAGGTGTTCTGGGGGCTCCGAGGAGCTCTTGTCCTTTTTGATAAGAATTCAACAAGAGGCAAAGTGACAGATAAGAAGTGATTGATTAGAATAAGATGCTTGTGAGGCTTATAAATGGGCAGACAAGTGGGTACCACATCCTGAGAACTTATGGGCTACAGTTTTACAATCAAAGGAAAAGTGGGGAGGGGGGAAAGACCGCCTTCTTCCTCATTTTTTTTTAATTTATTTTTTTTCCATCTCAGGTGTACATGAGTTCCCAATCTTGAACCCCACCCCCACCTCCCACCCCATATCAACTCTCTGGACTTCCTCATTTTTGAGTAGACGTCACATTTCCATCATCAGTTCCTTGTCAGGACTATCATGGCACTGTGGAAAAATTACTTTAGGTCTCAGTAAAATGAAAGTCTTTAAAATTTCACCTTTCCATAAATTACTGTTTCTTATGTGTGCAGAGAGCACGTCCTGGGGTCATTAACTTACTGAGCTCACTGGGCAGGATGTGGGCCTCACACCATCATTATTTTATTGTTTTGAGGCATGCCTCCTACTTCTGCTGCGTGGTTTTGTTGCTAAGCAAGCCTGCTTGGTTTTGTGGTTAAGCAAACCTGCTTTCTTGAGTGATCTTTAACTTACTGTGGTCTCCCAATGCCCACTAAATTCCCTCTCCATTTACAGTCCCCTAAATGGGGTTTCTGAGCTATCCCTATCAAGAGTAGACTCCAAGGAGAGGGACACTCTTTAGGCAAACCTGAATGCCCACTCAGTGAGAGATGACTGCCTGTGCTTATGCCCCAGATGTGTGTGTGTGTGTGTGAGTGTGGGTGCACGCACTTGCATAAACATGAGATGGGATTGCTTGTGCAGCCAATGCCTCCTCTCCAGGTTTGGGCTGTGGCAGGACCTGATACCCCATCTGAGTGCTGTGCCTGACTTTGGGAGCCTCCCTTCAAACAGAGGCAGCCAACTGGACCCAGTGTGCCTGCTGGAGCCAGCCTCACAGCTGCTGCTTCCATTACAGGGAGGAGCCTGGCTCCAGTAGGGNCCAATGCCTCCTCTCCAGGTTTGGGCTGTGGCAGGACCTGATACCCCATCTGAGTGCTGTGCCTGACTTTGGGAGCCTCCCTTCAAACAGAGGCAGCCAACTGGACCCAGTGTGCCTGCTGGAGCCAGCCTCACAGCTGCTGCTTCCATTACAGGGAGGAGCCTGGCTCCAGTAGGGACCTCGTGGCATCAGCTTGAGGTCCCAGCCCCAGGCCAGAGCATGAATGGGAAAAGGGATTCTGGGCGGAGATAGGAGGGGGGGTGGACCCAGAAACACTGGTCTAGGGATAGGCTGAGAAAACAACGCTGGGCAGGAAGCTATGGAGCAGTGATGAAGCAGCGATGGAGTAAAAAGGAGAAACAGTTGAGAACAAAGTTGTCATGGACAGGGAAGAGGTAGAAAGCCAGGGAGAAGGGCGAGAGGGAAGGGAGACCACAGTGCTGGAAGCAATGGAAAGAGAAAGGGAGAGAGAGAGAAAGAAAGAAATTCAAGAAAGAAAAATTAAGGTGGGAAGTAGATGTCCAGAGATGGAAATAAAGTCACAGGAAGAGGACGTCGATAAACTAAGAGAATCAGAGGCAAATAGGGAAATAGTTGTGATAAATAAACAAGGAGCAAAGAGTGGTGGCAAATGAAACAATGTGTGCCAGAGACGGGGTAAGGAGAGGAAGAGCTGGGAGGGCTCTGAAGACCTACCACATTCAACCCTCACCCCTATTTTCCAGATGAGAAAATTGAGGCCCAGCACATCAGTGGCAGAATCAGGTTTCAAATATATAGGTGACGGAGATAGTGAAAGGGGAAGGAAACCTAGAGAAAAGCTGAGAGCCCCGCAGAAAGCCCCAAAGAGACAGGATCAAGAAGAGAAGGGGAGAGGGTCTGGTGCCTGGGGAGGCCTGGGCACCAAAGCAGTGAATACCTGGCCTCTCCTTCAGCTGGGGGCCTGGCATGGGCCCACATACCCAGGGCCTTCCTACCTGATCCAGGTCGCAGCTGAAGGCAGAGACGTGTGGTAGGGGTAGTGTGGGCTGAACAAACACACTAACACGGTGAATCCACGTCCACACATTCTCATCTAGCCCAGTGACCTGGCTCCTCAGACCCTCTTCAGATTAAACCAATAAATCTGAAGGAAGCACCCTGCGGGTGGGCACAGGGGCAGGCCTACGGAACATCAGCTGACAACCAAGAAGGACATGGGATAATCGTGAACAAGAGATACCAGAGGTCACCTTTTCTCAGCCAGGGACCAGGCAGAGCAGGAGCGTAAGAAACGTAACAGCGAGCGTGCTTAACAGTGAACCGTAGTTTTCATGCTTGCGTAACCACGCTAGTGAATGCTGCTTACAAAGGTGCAGAAGCACAACACACATTTCAGAAAAGTGGTCTCAAATCCGTGGTCCAGCAATGAATTCTGAGGGGACAAGAATTCTCTGAGAAGTTAACCGCATGTTTTCCTTGCCGCTGTTGTTCAGTCACCCAGTCGTGCCAGACTCTTCGCAACCCCATGGACTGCAGCACGCCAGGCCTCCCTGTTCCTCCCCACCTCCCGAAGTTTGCCCAAGTTCGTGTCCATTGCATTGCTGATGCCATCCTGCCATCTCACCCTCTGGCACGCCCTCTTCTCCTTCTTCCCTCAGTCTTTCCCTTACTTGACATTATTTTTAAAATTATCTTCCCAGTTACAAAAGCAAATGATTTCCTTTTCAGTGACAATTCAAAGTTAAAAGAGGTTTTCATAGAATAAGATTTGAATTTATTGGCCAGTGTTAAGGGCTAACCATTGAGTGGGTCAGCCAAACAAGTGCTGACCTTTACTTCCCCTTTGCCAGGCCTGGAGCCCACATAGGGGCTGGCCTAGCATAGAGTGTCATAGGACAGAAAGGGTTAGGAAGTTACCCATATGAAGGAGCAGGGCAGCGCCTGTGATGAGAGACTGGCTATATATGATCAACTAAGTAAATATATTCAGCATAATGAAAGCCAGTTTTCTCACTGTGGGATGAGGGAGTTACAAATATGGAAAGAGAAAAATAGAATTTTCTGTGTGGTAGTGTAGCAGAATTTGAGGTAGTGAGATGAACACATGGTTTTCCGGATAGATAAAGCTCTCTAGCTCTCTCCACTGAGAAGAGATGGGAACAGTAACATTTCAATAGCAATGAGAACACCTTTAACACTTAGCTTCTAAAAGGAACTGGGGCTCCTTGCAGAAAAGGCTGATTCCAAGCCTGGGACAAGGAAGGAACAAGATAAGCCCAGAGCAGCTTGTTACTCTGGAAAGTAGGGATGTGCTCAAAGAATGATGGGGATATATCAAAAGGACACAGAAGTCACTGGTCAGATCTGGAATACTTTGCGTGTCAAAATAAGCCATAAGAATAACAGATTATAATTCGTTGAGTAAAATGAGAAACCAGAAGTCTAGTCAGGCAGGAAGGGAAAGGAGAGTTGAGAGAGAATTTGATGTTGATGGGATGCAGATACAGTTTCACAATGCTTCCCCACAAAGTACTTTCTCATCACAAATGGAGAAGGGATCATTTTCTGCAGTAATTTTCCTGTGGAGAAACTTGGCAAGCACCATCAGAGTGATCAAAGTGAACATCACCAGTAGTGGAGCAAATGAAATCCCCCTGATGGAAGGCACTGCGAACAACGCAGCGTCACTTCTGTGATGTTCCTGCTCAAAATTCTAATCACGAGGGAGCATCAGACGAACCCAAGCGGAAGGGCGTCCATCCTAGGGAATAACTGGCCTGTAATTCTCAGAATATCAAGATCATGAAAGTCAAGGGAGGGCTAGGGGGTCCATTTAAGCCTGAAGGAGACAAAGAGGCACGGCACAACACAGGAGTTGGAACTGGATCCTTTGGCTCTAAAGGACATGATTGGTACAATTAGGACTTACCTTGTGGTCCAGTGGTTAAGAATCCGTCTGCTGATGCAGGGGACACAGATTCAGCCCCTGGTCCAGAGGATTCCACATGCTGGAGAGGGAGGGGGGCAGCGGGCAACTAAGCCCACACGCTGCAACTAGAGCCCTCCTGCCTTAGAGCCGTGCACCGTAACCAGAGAAGCCACCGCAACAAGAAGCCAGTGACGGCAACCAGAGTCGCCCCTGATCCTGAAGCCAGAGAAAGCACGAGTGCAGCAACCAAGATCCTACATGGCCCAAAACACATAAATAAATAAAAGTCAAATATAAAAAATAAAATAAAGGACATTACTAGGACAATCAGAGAAAGATGAATCGGGTCTAAGGAGTATAGTAATGCATACATGTTCATTTCCTGATTTTGATGGTCTTATAGTGGTTATGTCGGAGAAGGCAATGGCACCCCACTCCAGCACTTTTGCCTGGAAAATCCCATGGACGGAGGAACCTGGTGGGCTGCAGTCCATGGGGTCGCTAAGAGTCGGACACGACTGAGCAACTTCACTTTCACTTTTCATTTTCATGCATTGGAGAAGGAAATGGCAACCCACTCCAATGTTCTTTCCTGGAGAATCCCAGGGACGGGGGAGCCTCATGGACTGCCATCTATGGGGTCGTACAGAGTCGGACATGACTGAAGTGACTTAGTAGCAGCAGAAGGATAGTGGTTATGTAGAAAAATGTCCTTATTTATAGGAAACATGAAAATATTATTTCAGGAAAAAATAAATTATGGGTACTATCAACTTTCCTGTAAATGTGAGATTGTTTAAAAGTTTTTAAAAAATCTTCCTACAATGAAGCTCCCAAATAAAGAGTTTTTCATATGAACAATGCCAAATTTTCAAGGAATAAATAACCCTGAATAAATTCAATACTTCCATACCAAAATCAAAGTTGATGTGATAAAGGAAAATTGTAAGCTTATAGAATATACAAAGACATATATAAAAATCCCAAATAAAAAATACAAGCTAAATCTAAGACAACAGACTCCAAGGCCTTTCTTGAAAGCCAACTGTCCGACCCCATGCCCCTCCCTGGTGGGTCCTCCACTCCCTAAGAGGCAGGAGAGCCCTTTGAGAGATGATGCAGCCTGGGCCATTGAAGACTTTCCCAGAGCAGGTGGCCAAACTACCCCTGAGTTGGCTACTCCAGATTGGTATATGAGAAAGACATGAACACCTCTTATGTTTAGGATGCTATTATTTGGGGGTTTTTGTCATCTACAGTTAAATCTTAACTAATAGTGAGCAATAAATAGCAGATTAAAGGAGAAAAGTCATATTTTCATTAGGTAGACTTAAAGGAAAAGGATTAAGTAAAAGTCAATGTTTTTTCATAGTTTTAAAAAAACTTAAAGCTGGCTCAGACAAAAAACCTCCTAAAGCTAATAAAGAATACCTATACAACCCACACAAGCAAATACTATAGTCAGCAGTGAATTGTTTTTTAAAATATCCTCTTTAAAATTAGGAACAGAACAAGGATTCCTGCTGTCACAATTTCTATTGAATCCAGTTCTGGAACCACAAGGCAAGGCAATACAATAAAGAGAAGAGAAGAGAAGTGTAAAGTTATGAAAGGAAGAATGTAGGGAGTTCCCTGGTGGTTCAGTAGCTAGGACTCCACACTCTCACTGCTGAGGGCTCTAGTTCTATCCCTGGTTGGGGAACTAAGATCCCACAAGCTGTGTGGTGCAGCCAAAAAAAGAAAGACAGGAGGGAAAAAACAGTATTCTCCTTGTTTACTGATGATACTGTTTTCTACATGGAATTTACAAACAATCCGGAAACATAATTAATATAGCTTAGCAAATGGGAGACTATAAGATAAATACATTACAAGCGACTGCAGTTTTATATACTGGCAACATAAAACTCAAAAATGTAATTTTTCTAAAAGATGCATTTATAAACAACAAAACAAAATTTTATCTGTACCTTGAAATAAATTTAACAGAAGACAGCAAGCTCTTTTGTGAAGACATATTTTATTGAAAACTTTTGTTGAAAACCATTTTAAAAGACTTTTTAAACATGAGGGATAAGTGAAGAATCATGGCTAAAAAAATCATCATTAATTATCAGTGTCAATTATCTCCAAATGAATTCATAGATTCCGTATCATTCCTATCAAAATTCCCGCAGAACTTTCGGAGAATTTTGCAAGTTGATTTCATTGTGTTTTTTTAATAGGTAAGCAAAAAAGCCAAAATACTCCGCCACCCCCCACCCCAGCAAAATAAAATCAGATGAGGAGCCCGCTCTACTGGCTACTAAGACATCCATCATTAAAACACAGAAATTAAGAAAGTGTGGGTGTTGACACAGGTGGGTAAACAACTAGAGCAATGAAACAGAATAGAGACCCCAGAAATAGGTCCTTGGGAACACAGAAGCTTGAGCTACAACAGCTGCATTGCAGACAAAGAAAGGGCTCTTCACAGAGTGGTGTCGACACGGCTGGTTAACTTTCTGCGAAAAAGGAAGTGTGAGCTGCACCTCACACCATACACCGAAATGAATTCCAGATGGATTAAGAACCTAAATCTGAGTGCCAACTTTTCCGTTAATTTTTCGGAAAACATATAGGAATGTTGCTTTATGAACCTAGGAGAAGGACTTTTTAAATAAGATGTTAAAAATGCAAACATAAATGGAAAAGTGCAGTAAATTTTATTGCTACAGAATTTAGAACTCACTCGCCTCAAAAGACACCTTAAAGAAAGGGGCAAAAAAAAAAAAAAAAAAGAAAGTGAAAACATGAGTTGCAGGGTGGTGTGGCAAATTTTATTTTCCAAAGATGACTGCAATGATGTCTCCTATCATCAAGAGGCAGAGTCCAAGTCCTCTGCCCTTGGATCTGACAGGTGTTTGCAACTGCCTTGACCAGTAGGCCACAAAGTGAAGATGTGCTGACTTCCGGGTCTAGGTCATAGACACACAGTATATGTTGACCTCCACCCCCTGCTTCTGGCCTCCTCCCCGACTCCCCACCTGTACTTTGCAGGTGACACATTGTTGCTTTTTGCTTCAGACCCACACCTTCACCATATCTGATATGATGATGTTTGCCTGGGCTTGATTTCTCCAGCTGTCCCAGCAAGACCCTCCCCCAGCAGCCCCAGGCCTAGGCCTTACTGTGGGTGTATACTTTCACAGTCTCCAGCTTGAGAGGTGGAGAGAAGCACAGAAGTCAAAGGCATATCCAACCTCCACTCGTGCTGAGGAACGGGGGTGAGAGGGATGATTTGGAGTACGCACACATGAGAACACTCAGAGCGAGGAGCCATGTCCCCACCACTGCCTGGCACTGTCCTCTGGAGTCATGCCCAGTAAGGGGGGAAAATGTTGGGACTTAGAGAGTTCAGTCTTCTCTCTACCCTTGATGAGCTGTGTGACTCTGTACATGTCAAGCAGCCTTAACACCAAGTTTCCTCTCTTTGTTGTTTTCACGCATACAATAACTAGCAAGGGGCCTAACATATGGAGCAGATGCCCCGTAAGTGGAGTTGAAGGAACAGCCTCTTGCTCTGACCCCAGCGTATTTCCTACCCAGAAAACTTTTACTCATTCATCAAGACCCATCTCACATATCACCCTTGCAGAGTGTCTCCGTGGTGACTCAAAAACCTACCTGGGGCTTTCCACACTTCCCTCCATCACGGTATGGAATTCTGTCTCCTGTCTCAGCTACCCCTGTGAGCCTCTGCATTTTAATATGCTGCTTAAGTTTATCATAGCTTTCCTTCCAAGGAGCAAGCCTCTTTTAATTGTGTGGCTATAGTGCTTTTGGAGGGTGATCCTAGAAGTAAATCAGGCAGTGGGGAAAGTGAGGAGAAAAATTAATAAAGCTCAGTCTCCCTGGGGCCCCTGAGGTGTCTGTAGGCAGAGCAGGCTCCTGGAAAAGTCTTTTTCCTGGGCAGAAAATAGAAATCACCAGAAATCATGTCTGAAACACCTCTGAGTCCCAGGACCTGGCACAAACAGGTATCAGGAAATGGCTGCTGAACTAATTATTTAATCAACACATGATGAAATTTGTTCCTTAAAGAGGACCCAGGGAGGCCTGCTCTGGCTGCCAGCCACTCAGCTTGCTTTACCAGCCAGACTGGGAAGTGAGCCCCCAGGCTTTGAGATTCCTGTGAGTGACGGCAGACACCAGGCTATTGGGGAAAGTCCTCGGCTTTCAGACAGCTGTTTTCTCAGTTGATCTCATGATACACGTGAGTCTTTCATTTTCCAGCACTGGCAATATTCCAGTGGTGCCATACTTTTTTTTCAAGTAAGAGCAACAAATAAATTTATCCTCTTATATGAGAATATAAGAGCAGGCTGCAAGAGCACAGGAGGGCCTAGAGGAGCTCCTCCACATTCAAGGTCAGGAGGGGTGGCCAGTAAGGAGATTCCCCTTGTCCAAGGTAAGGAGCAGCCGTGAAGAGATATCCCACGTCCAAGGTAAGAGAAACCCAAGTGAGATGGTGGGTGTTGCAAGAGGGCATCAGGGGGCAGACACACTGAAACCATAATCACGGAAAACTAGTCAATCTAATCACACTAGGACCACACCCTTGTCTAACTCAATGAAACTAAGCCATNAGGAATGATGCTAAAGCTGAAGCTCCAGTACTTTGGCCACCTCATGCGAGGAGCTGACTCATTGGAAAAGACTCTGATGGTGGCAGGGATTGGGGGCAGGAGGAGAAGGGGACGACCGAGGATGAGATGGCTGGATGGCATCACTGACTTGATGGATATGAGTTTGGGTGAACTCTGGGAGATGGTGATGGACAAGGAGGCCTGGCGTGTTGCAATTCATGGGGTCGCAAAGAGTCGGACATAACTGAGAGACTGAACTGAACTGAACTGACTGATGAGAATATTAATTATTATCAGTGCTGATTTAAATGCATCTGTGTACTTTTCATGCCTTAGTGGAAATGCACAGGGTAAGCTCTCAGTTACCTGCATGTGGATTGTCCATGGCAAGTGTGGATTCCAGGGGTCTTGCCTGGGCCTCCTGAGCCACCTCGCCACCTCATCTGATGCTAAGGACTCAGTCCTTGCAATTTAACCTGAACCAAAAGGAATCTGGTGTCCTGAGGCTTGCTTAGTCCAGCCCAGCTCAGTCCAGCTCAACTTGAACTGAACTTAGACACAAGGCAGCCCATGAAGCAATCTGCAGCCCCTGAATGAGCCCCATTGTGGGAGCCAGTCTGTCCCAGCACCCCTCTGCCTGCTTCCTCATTCTCATACACTTCATCCTGGGACTTTGTTTCAGAAAGACCCCTGTGCCTACAGATGAGCCGGAGGAAGACAGAGTGAGGTCAAAGACCAGTGTCTCAGTTGCTGTGATGTCTGGCCCCCAGATCCTTTGGTCCACCCCCCAAGTTCTAGGCACAGGACACCATTCCCATACCTGCTGACAGCTTCGCACTCCAAGAGACATCCTCTATTTTCTGCCCAAGAGAAAGAGTTTCCCAGGAGCCTTCTCTGCCTTACAGACCCCTCAAGGGCCCCAAGGAGACTAAATTTTATTGATTTTTCTCCCTACTTCCCCAGTGCTTAATTTACTCCTAGGATCACCCTCCAAAAACACTATAGCCACACAATTAAAAGAGGCTTGCTCCTTGGAGGGTAAGCTATGACAAACCTAGACAGCATATTAAAATGTAGAGACATCACTTTGCCGACAAAGGTCCTTGAAGTCAAAGCTATGATTTTTTCCCATAGTCATGTATGGATATGAGAGTTGGACCATAACAAAGGCTGAGCACAGAAGAACTGATGCTTTCAAACTGTGCTGCTAAAGAAGATATTTACGAGTCCCTTGGACTGCAAGGAGATCAAATCAGTCAATCCTAAAGGAAATTAACCCTGAATAATCATTGGAAGGAATGATGCTGAAGCTGAAGCTCCAATTCTTTGGCCACTTGATTTGAAGAACTGACTCATTGGAAAAGACCCTGATGCTGGGAAAGACTGAAGGTAGGAGGAGAAGGGGGCGGTAGAGGATGAGATGGTTAGATAGCATCACCAACTCAACAGACATGAATTTGAGCAAATTCCAGGAGATAGTGGAGAACAGAAGAACCCAGAGTGCTCCAGTCCATGGAGTTGCAAACAATCGGACATGACTTAACAATGGAACAACAACAACAATAACAGCCACATTCCAAAAACTGTGTGTATCCAAGTTCTTATATCAGGATCTGCTTTTGCAGGGACTCGAAAGAAGACACCCTAGGAGTACACTGGTTCAGCTGTGCAGGGGAGAGATGATAAGGGCCTAACTAAGGAGAGGAGCTTTAGAATGCAGAGAACTCACTGATCCCAGAGGTGTTTTAAAGATAGAATGAATGAGACCTGGCAACTGATTAGATATAGAGGACTGGGTGGGCAAAAGGGAGGAGGCAAGAGTGGCATCCAAGTTTCTAACTCAATTATTACCTTTACTGTGATAAGAAACGATGAAGAAGTAAATTTGGCAATGAAAGGTTTGAACATGTTACAATTTCAAATTTTACATATATTATAGCTAATACTCATACCAACCTTGTAAGATATTCATAAATATATTGATTTCCCATAATGTCATAAGTAAAAAAAAGGATTTAAGATGTCTGGGCTTCCCTGATAGCTCAGTTGGTAAAGAATCCACCTGCAATGCAGGAGACCTTGGTTCAATTCCTGGGTCAGGAAGATCCCTAGAGAAAGGATAGGGTACCCACTTCAGTATTCTGGCCTGGAGAATTCCATGGACTGTATAGTCCATGGGGTCACAAAGAGTCGGACGCAACTGAGCGACTTTCACTTTAACTATAGGATATTATAAAAATACACGTGGGTGTATCTATAGTATTGAATACCAATGGGATGTTAAAGGCAGTTGTAAAAATGGTGATGTAGAATATTTAATGCCATGGAAAGATGTTCCCAGCATTTTATTAAGCTAAAAAACTCAGCCCATAGGAGTATTTATAGATGAGTGCTAACTGTGGGAGTATGTATGTGCATGAGTATATATAGTGGATTTCAACTGCAGACCACTCAGATCTACCAAAAAGGTGATAACTTTTTTTTGGACTAAATTTAATTTCTATTATGAACTTCCATTATGTGAGGTGGAAACTTAATCTCAGTCATTTCACCCAAACAAACCACCCCATTTCACCTGTTATATATATATTAAATATATTTTAATATATATTTAAGATATGTTTTAAATGTATACTTTTATGTATAATCTGAAAGAGATAGTATAAAAAAAGATGAAAAATTATCATCTTTGGGTCATATGTATATTTTTGTATGGTGCTTTACATGTCTGCTTCCTAAAATATCTAACATTAACATGTAAATTTTTTGTAATTGATGAAAAACTTATTCTGAAGAAATTATTTAAAGGGCATAACATTTTACAAAAACTTTTGAAGTAGGTGTGGGAAGAATCAAGCAGAGGAATAAAGCTGCAAGTATCTAAAGATGGACAAGTTTGCTCCGGGCAGGGCACAAGCTTTGCTTTCTGCTTCCCAGCAGCCAGTGAGTGTGAGAAGCCCATGAGATTGAAACAGACCAGCTGCTCAGAAGGACTGCTATTCTTAGGCCTAAAAGCAGACAGGCATTTCTGCCAAGATCTGTTAGACACATACTCTTCATCTGCTTTTATACAGAGAGGAAACTGAAACAGTGGTAAAATGTCTGGCCCAGTGATGCAGCTACAAAGAGGCGGAGCTGGGATTTGAACTCATAGAAGAACCCTGCAGAGTGAGCCTTCTAAAACATGAGCCATAGGAGAAGGAGGTCAAAAGCTACAAACTTCCAGCTACAGGATAAAAAGTCCTGGGGACATAATGTTACAGAATGGTGACTATAGTTAATAATTTGTTGTTGCTGTTTAGTCACTCGCTAATAAGTAGTGTCCCCCTCTTTTGCAATCCCATGGAGCCCTGCCAGGCTCCCCTGTCCATAAGATTTTTCCAGGCAAGAATACTGGAATGAGTGGCCATTTCCTTCTCCAGAGGATCTTCCCAACCCAGAGATTGAACCTGCATGTCCTGCATAGACAGGTGGATTCTTTACTGCTGTATTGCAAATTTGAAAGTTGCTAAGAGAGTAAATCTTAAAAGTTCTCATCATAAGAAAAAACCCAAACTTATTGTTACCTAAACTTATTGTGATTATCATTTATTTTGCAATATATAGATATGTCAAATCATTACATTGTACAGTTACAACTAACACAGTGTCATATGTCAATTATATCTCAAGAAGATAAACCACATCAAATTGTGTCATTCTTAGGCTCAACACCTCCAAGGGCTCCTTTTTTTTTTTTTTTTTAATGTGGACCATTTTAAAATTTTTATTGAATTTGTTACAATATTGCTTCTGCTTTATGCTTTGGTTTTTTTGGTCATGAGGCTTGTGAGATCTTAGCTCCCCGACCAGGGGTCAAACCCACACCCCCTGCACTGGAAGGCAAAGTCTGTGTTTTTTTTTCAGTAATTGTATTTATTTATTTATGTTTGGCTGTGCTGGGTCTTTGTTGCTATGTGCAGACTTTCTCTAGTTGTGGCAAGCAGGGGCTATTCTGTAGTTAAGATGTGCAGGCTTCTCATTGCGGTGGTTTCTCCTATTGCCGAGCACAGGCTCTAGGACGTACAGGCTTCAATAGCTGCAGCACCCGCCCAGTCGTTGCTGCTCCTGGGCTCTAGAGCACAGGCTCAGTGGCTGCAGTGCATGGGCTTAGTTGCTCCAAGGCGTGTGGGACCCTACCAGATCAGGGGTCGAACCTGTGTCTTCTGCATTGGCAGGCAGATTCTTTACCACTGAGCCACCAGGCTGGTCCTGGAGAAATCTTAACCACTGGGCCACCAGGGAAGTCCCTCCAAGGGCTCCTTAATTCATTCAGGGCAAACAAATCAAAGTCCTTACAATGGCCTCTTAAGCCTTAGTAAAGTAGCCCAGTAACTGCCCTGCCCTCATATTCCTGTTCCCCTTCTCCACCCCATCTAGCCAGGTAAGGCCCTGCCTTATGGCCTTTGCCCCAGCTGTTCGCCTGGCCAGGAACACACCGCCCATGGAATCATTTATATGGCCAACTCTCTCACCTCCTAGCTCAAATGTCCTCCTCTAAGGAGTCCTACATCCACCACTCTATTTAAAATTGTAACCCGTCCCCCTCCTTGCACCCCACATGCCCGCTTGCACTGCACAATGTTTATCCATAGTGCTTGTCACCACCGAACCCTCACTATGCTTGCTTTTTGTCACCTGCTCCCTCTGCTAGAAGGCAAGCCCTGCAAGGACAGGATCTGTGACTTTAATTAACTGGTGTTCCTTAGCGCTACCGACAGTAGAAGCCAACCACTCGTTGATGCTCAAGCGAGTGCTCCTCACACTGCTCGGCACACAGTAAGTGCTCACAGAGTGTGGCTCTGTCTGGGGGGGGGTCAGGGGTGGGGCCACTTCCTGTGCATGTGTTGTGCTGGGTCAGGCACCGCGGATGGGGATAACGTGGTCCTCAGGGACTTGCCATTCTGATGTGGAACACGCGCCAATAGCATAAGGGGAAGAGCAAGACAGATGTTCTAAAATGTCAAGATAAGGGAGAATTTTCATGCGAGTTTTCTCACTACATGCTCCTAAGACCCACAGCCAAGTATGAACAGCCTTGCTTTACATCTGAATAAACTGAGGCTCCATGAGTCAGGTAACCCGCCTGAAGTCAGCTTAGTGAGTGAATTATTTGGACTCTGGCAGAACTTGGAGGGCTGTAGCAGAGCCTCCAGCTGAAGAGTGGAGTGGGATAATAGAAAGAGAAGACTGGACTGCATATCCTAGGGTGGTAGCCCGGGGGTGCGGGCAGCCAGAATTAGGTAGGGGCTGTTACGTCTGGCTTGCCACGCTGCCCCATGCTTAAGTGGAGCAAGTGTTCAGGGACCCACCTGGAGATAGGGTGTGCCAGGCCCACTATCAAGATGGGGTGAAGCCGGTAGTCATGGAAACGGCCTCTCCACTGGACTCAGTCCTCATGGCCAGAACTGGCTCCTTGACCCCGGCCCGCTTGGGTCTGCTCTCCACTGCAGCTTCCCTTGGTTTGGCGCTCTGGCTCCTCAGTAGCCACCTTGGCCACTTGGCCAAGAGCCTGTCAAAGCAACTTCCAGGCCCCTTCACTCAGTCTGCTTTGAGCCTGATGTCCACTGGGTCCTTTGCCCATGATTCTTAGCAGTTTAGGCTTAAATAGGGCAACTGGCCACATACGTAATGATAAGAATTGATCCTTCTCTATTAAAGTTTTAAATTAGTTAATTTTGTTAATTTATAGCTGTGCTGGGTCTTCGTTACTGTCCTTGTGCTTTCTCGAGTTGCAGTGAGCAGGGGCTCCTCTCTAGTTGTGGTGCACAGGCTTCTCGTTGAGATGGCTTTTCTTATTGCAGAGCACAGGCTCTGGGGTGCTGGGGCTTAGTAGCTGTGGCTTGTGGGCTCTAGAGTGAGGGCTTCAGAAGGTGCAGCATTTGGGTCTAGTTGCCCCAAATCATGTGGACTCTTCCCAGACTAGGAATCAAACCTGTGACCCCTGGGTTGGGAAGTGGATTCTTAACCACTGGACCACCAAGGAAGTCCTTGATTTTTTTCTTTTAATTCTTGTGCTGAGATTGTTATAATTTATATAAAACTAAGATTTATTGAGCACTAACTATGCACTTTTAAATTCCTTATTTAGAAGGAGGTGGGAGGGGGTTCTGGATGGGGAACACATGTGTGCCCATGGCTGATTCATGTCGATGTTTGGCAAAAACCAGTACAATATTGTAAAGTAATTAGCCTCCAATTACAATAAATAAATTAATTTTCAAAAAATAAATAAAATAAATTCCTTATTTAATTTCATTCTCATAATAACCTTACAAGATAGGAATTACCTCTCTCTTTTACTGAGGACCCGTGATTTATGCAAAGCCACCATTGACTAGTGCCTGAGATTAAATCATTCACTCCCTCATCTTTTCACTTACTTACTCTTTAACTCATTTTGAGCATCTCCCCCTGCTCCCCACCCCCAACCCTGCTCCCAGCCTATGTCAGTCTGAGAAAGTATAGGTGGCATTTGACACAGATCTGATTTTTTTTATCAGGCATTCAGAGTCCACCTCTAGTAGTTTATTGTGAGCCTTCAGTGTTGGGTTTTATTCATGGCTTAGCATTCAATTCTTATAACAGTGCAGGAGGGAATCTTTTGTCCNCTTCCCCTCCTACCTGGGCCACTGGAGTTCTGGAAGTGGGTAGGATTCATAATGACATGCAAGGATAAGGGCACCTGTCCTTGGCCACTTTCGTTCCACGGTAGCAGTCCCCACGGTCCCTCATTCCCACTAGTGGCCCTGGTCACCAGCCCCTCTCCCCACTGGCATCCGCTGAAGGGTCCATGTTCCCATCTCAACAACGACCATCGTAAATCTGGGCAAAAGGGTCTCCTGCCTGGGTCGTGCAGTCTAGAGCCTCCTGCGTATCACAGAGATCGAAATGCAGAATGTCTAGTCTGGTAAGAAATGATTTTGGAAGCCTGCTAACTGAGCAAACAAAAGAGACCAGACATGGAAGTAAGAGACAAACCGCCCCCATCCCTGCCAGGCCAGGCCCCAGGGCCACAAATGGATCACTGGGTGAGCATTCCTGTGTCAGGCACACCGAGGTGTCAGGAGACAGCAAGGCACCGGAGAGGCAGACGCCTCCGCCCGCTCTCACATATCCTGGTGGCCTCTTCAGTTTGCCCCCAGCATGCCTGGACCCCCTGGATCAGCACTTCTGGCTCCATTAACTTCACAGCAAGCCTGAGTACCCCTCAGAGGGGCTTTGATGTGGTAATTAAATCAGGACCAATGGGCGAGGTGGTAATTGAGTGCAAGGAAGTGAGGTGGCAGCTTCAAGGTCTTGAGGGGAAACAGAAATACAGAGGCGTTCACATGCGGCCTGGCCAGAGCCCCAGGGACAGCAGGGGGAAGGGGACAGGAGCCCCAGCTGTGGCCTCTTCCCGGACTCACCAAAACTCAGAGCTGGAGGTCCCAGCAGCCTCTGTATGGCTGGGAAGGCAGGTCCAGAGAGAAGCGGGGACTCCTTCAAGAGCACACAGCTGAGCTGGAGTAGCAGCCAGGCCTTCAGTAAGTGGGCTCTGCCTTCCTCCCCAAGCACCCTAAGAGCCCTAGAAGTTCTAGGGCGGTGACTTTCTCCCCTGCAGCCAGGCTTTGTTTCTTCATCATAACATAGCAATGTTAATGAGACCGAGTCTTGGCCCTAAGCAAGGCCCTTCATTTCTGACTGCAGCTCCCATCCGCAAAAGAGGAGTAGTCTTAAGAATACCTGGTCAAACTAGTGAGTCCAGCACGTAGGCTTCCTGCTGGTTCGTCTCCTTCCATCTCACCTGACCCATCTCCCCGTCTCCCCAGACCCACCCAAGGGAGCAGGCGGCCCAGGTCACATCGCAGTTTGTGATCCCTTCAAGGGCAGGACCTGGGTTCCTCTCCTCCCTGTTCTCATATCCAGCGTGGAGCTTCTCACAGAGGCCTACACAGTGCTTGGTGAATGAATGAATCACGCCTCTTTTGCCTGGAATCATCTTCCCCTGTGTGGCAGGGCACGGTGCCAGGAGAGAAGTGTGGGACAGAGAGTTGGATGGTGTGCAGGGTGTCCCCTCTTTGTCCCTCCAGCTCTGTTTTCCACCTTTCTGAGCACCCTTCCCTGGGCCCCAGACCTGAAGGGACTGCATCAGCAGCTCTAGTGTCCTGTGGCCTCCAGTTGGGCCAGCTGATGGGGAGCCCAGCAGGAGGGGGAGGGAGAGCAAGGGAGGAAGCTGCTGGGGGCCTTACTCCTCACTGCAGGAGCCTCAGATGGGCCAGAACATCTCTTGACAAAGGGCATGGCTTCTTTCAGGTCCCCTCTTCCCACGTCCCGCTAACATTTCGTCCCTCATCTCCTCAGCCTCTGACACTAACCATTCCACTGTTCCTACCTCTCAGGCATGTCAGGGTCCTGCGTGGTTTCCCTTCACTCCATCTTTATATAATAGTCCCTTTATGAAGCCCACCTTGAATGATCCTGGCTTTACATGTGAATCTCTTTTCTACTGGCACCTTGTCTGATACAAATGGGTAACTGGGGAGATGATTGGATGGACTGATGGATGAATAGATGGATGGATGGAACTAGTATAATGTAGTCATTAAAAGCCCAAGTCTTGGATTTCCCTGGTAGTCCAATGGTTAAAAATCCACCTGCCAATGCAGGGGATATGGGTTCAACCCCAAGGGTCCAGAAAAATGCCACATGCCTCGGAGCAACCAAGTCCATTGCTACCGTGACTGAGGCCCACATGCCGTAGAGCCTGTGCTCCCCAACAAGAGAGACCACCATAATGAGAAGCCGCTTGCCTCAACTAGCGAGCAGCCCCTGCTTGCCAAAACTCAAGAAAGCCCGTGTGCAGCAATGAAGACCCAGCACAGTCAAAAATTAAATAAATAATTTTCTTTTTCAAAGTCCAAGTCTTGTAGCCTGGATTTGTATCCTAACTCAACCATTTACTAGATGTCTGAACTTGGACGAGTTATATAATAGCTCTAAGATTTTGTTTACTCAGCTGCGAGGTAGGAATAAAAGCAGTCACTTACAGGGCTGTTGTGAGGTTTGACTGTGATAATAAATGCAGAGTTGAGCATCTTGCTTGGCACACAGTTGGTGCTCAATAAATGGTCACTCTTCTACCACGGCTGGCGGGTCAGGTGGTAAGAACAGGGCTCCCATGCTGCCCTCGGCTTGAGCCACCTGAAGTTCATGAACAAAGAGGTCAAGGCAGGCTTCTGTGTACAGCACCTGTGAGTTCTCTCCCTGGGGACCGCCAGTTTCCCTCCCTTCCCCGAGGCTGGCTGTGGGCACTTCTAACTCGCTTCTCCCTCCTGCCTTCAGAGCTGGGTGGGCAGACAGCTCTCTTTTCCTGGTGTGCCCATGACTTGGTCTTCTTCCTCTGGAGTTAGGAATGTGGCTGAGTCCTCAGTGACATTAATGGCAGTTCAGAGGAAGCCTCTAGACACTGCAGTCCCTTGCAAGCTTCCCACTCCCACCTTCAGGAGGCCCAAGAAAGGTCAATAGCTGCAGGTCTTTCTGTTAAGGAGCACCCCAGGGTACGAGTCCCCTAGTGAGGCTGACAGGAGTCCCCAGAGCAAGACCTGCCTGAAGCAGGGAGCACTCCTCCCCATCAGAGAGACTCCTACCCAAGAGGAATAGTCCTGGAACCCCTTCCCACTCACTTGGAGACTACAATGCCCACCCATAGAGTGCCCACACATGCTCCCTCCCACCCTGACAGTCAGCGAAAGTTCACAGTGGCCCCCTCTGAGCCAAGGGCCACCCCAGGCACGGGGAGTGCAGAAGGGGCAGGCGTGGTCCCAGCCCGCTCTGCACACGGCACACATCCAGAGGCGGTCACGACAGAAACGAGTGCGTTCCAGCCCTCCCTTCAGAGATGTGGACATAGTCCCAGAGAGGGAGGGACCTGCCACCCAGCACTTGGGAGCAGAGCCTGTTGCAGCTGGATTTCCCAACCACCAGGCCAGTGTCTTTCCACCTCTTGAGTCAGTATAAGTTGCAAGGAAGGAAACAAAGTGGTTTGTGGCTCGAGGTCAGGAAATTGAAGGGCTTTAGAAACTGACCTGAGTTCAAGGCCTGGCCCCACTACTGATTTGCTGGGCCGTGTTATCGGGTCGCCTAATCTCTNTTTCCACCTCTTGAGTCAGTATAAGTTGCAAGGAAGGAAACAAAGTGGTTTGTGGCTCGAGGTCAGGAAATTGAAGGGCTTTAGAAACTGACCTGAGTTCAAGGCCTGGCCCCACTACTGATTTGCTGGGCCGTGTTATCGGGTCGCCTAATCTCTCTCGGTTTCAATTTCCTCAGCTTTGAAATCAGAATAATAACTCCTTCCTTGTGGAGGATTCCCGTGAGACTATAGAGAGAACATTCCAGGTTGTGCTGGAGTAAAGTCTTAGGTGGAACTGTAAGAAATTGCCAGTTTTTCAAGTAAGAGTTTCACCTTAGAATTATCATTTTGTTAGTATTAGCATCATCAACTCTGTGCATCCTGTACAGGTTATTTTATCTCTCGGCCTCCTAGCCACCGAAAAACTGAAATGACATACAGAGCTATGGAAACCTGGCACACAGTAGGCGCTCATTAAAGTTTTCTCCCTCTCCTTCCCCTCTTCCTGCAGTTACTTCTTTCATGGGAGGCTACACAGAAAGCTGTCCTCCTTTCTGAGTATATAGCCCCGTGGGGCTAGGGATGAAACCATGATTGCGACATGGGAGGAGAGTCAAGATCTCAAATCATCTTCTCAGAAAAGTTTAAACAGTTAAAACAAAACAAGAAACACACACACCAGGTCGTTTTTAAAAAGTGGCACCACGCAACCTACCAAGTTATGATGGCCTTGGGGACAGGAGACCAGAGCTCTGTGGCTGGAGCTTCTCTCTCCTCTTCTCCCTCAGCCCAACCCTCTCCCAGCCTCCTCAAGGAGGATTTAGCCAGAAAGTCAGTTCACTCTGTTCTAGGTCACAGCTGAGCAAACAACAAAAATGTCCTTTTGGCAGCTGGATGCCACTTGGATCCAGCAGAACTGAAGATTCCAGATTATGAAGGTCTCGGCGTCTCCGAGTCCAGCCTCCTGCCTCGATAGGCGTAGCTGTTGCACTCTGCACGCTGAGGGCAAAGGCTGGTGTTCTCCCGGGATGGAGATGCTCCCCCTCTTCTAATGCCCCTGCAGGACTCTCTCAGCCAGTCAGGAGCTCCTTCCATTTGTCCCATCACAGCCAGTGCTTGCTTCCATGACCCACTAATCCGTAGCTCCTGACAGCATCGCTGTGCTGGCTTCATATGTCCTGGTAAAGGGGACCCAGGTACCAACAGAATGGCCCCTGGACACGCCCCGTTTGTCTCACTGGATTGTTTAGCATCAACTTCCCCACCAGCCTGATCCCAGATGAAGCTGGACCCAGGCAAGGCTGGACCCAGGTAAGCCTGGAATTGTGAAATTGTTAGTCACTCAGTCATGTCTGACTCTTGGCGACCCCATGGACTGTAGCCCACCAGTCTCCTCTGTCCATGGTATTCTTCAGGCAAGAATGCTGGAGTAGGTTGCCACTCCCTTCTCCAGGGGATCTTCCCAACCCGGGGATCAAACCCTCATTTCCCGCATTGCAGATTGATTCTTTACCATCTGAGCCACCAGTGGTTCAATGTTTAATGAATGGATAAATGAATAGCTATGTTCCACAGGTGGAGAAGGCAATGGCACTCCACTCCAGTCCTCTTGCCTGGAAAATCTCATGGATGGAAGAGCCTGGTAGGCTGCAGTCCATGGAGTTGCTAAGAGTCGGACACGACTTACTGAGCAACTTCACTTTCACTTTTCACTTTCATGCATTGGAGAAGGAAATGGCAATGCACTCCAGTGTTCTTGCCTCGAGAATCCCAGGGACGGCGGAGCCTGGTGGGCTGCCGTCTATGGGGTTGCACAGAGTCGAACACAACTAAAGTGACTTAACAGCAGCAGCAGCATGCTCCACAGGAACAAGATGCTCACTGCTTCACAGGGAACCCATGTTTCTGGAAGAACAGGTTGGAGGTGGTGAACAGCTGGTCCTCTAGGTCTCCTTCTGCCTCCGGGGAGGCATCATCTATTGGAGAGACCACAAGCCTTCCCACACACGCTTGGCTCCAAACCAGTTGCTGGGGGATCCCCAGGTCTGGAAATTCCCTGGTGCCTGGCTCTGGGCTTTCTTGTTCCACCCTACCTCCCCACGAGTCTGGACATTCTCAGTACCATTTCTTGGAAGGAGACACTGGCTCATGAACACAAGTTCTGGAATTCAGTACAGGAAGTGTCCGTATAAACAAGGGGATAGGACCCTGACTCAAGAGCCAAGATCTGCAGGTTCTGACTCCCACTTGAGCAATCACAGGCATGGGCTGCAAGATCAGACAGACCTGTTTTTGACTCTAGCTCTACTGTTTAGGAGCTATCATATTTTTGGCAAGTCATTCACCTCCCTGAGCCCTGGTTTCCTCTTTTCAAGAAGGGATTATAGTATCAGCCTCAGCAGATTCCTATGAGGATTATATGAGGAGCCAGTAGGGTTGATATTCAGCTGACCTGCAAAGATTCTAACTTACTGCTTGGTAAACAATTGCTACTCAGAGTCCCCTGAGTGCCCCTCCCACCCAGCACATCATCAACCACTGTCCCCATGATTCAGCAACTAAAGGATTAACATCTGGCCCACTAGAGAGTCTCCAGGGCCCTGGTGACCCTTCTAATTGGTCGGTGCCCATGTTAAACGAATGAGTGTGAGTAAATGCTTCGTAAACTGCCAGATGCTGGTTAATCCACAGATGTCTTATGGGCGAGGCATGCTCCCCACGCCCAACCTGAGCTGAGACCTATTAAATCCATCCCAGGAATTGGCTCCACCTCTGCCCAGATGCTCCAGGCAGCCCCCATACCCAGTCTGTCTCCAATCTGGCAACTGTCTGACTCCCCTGATAATCCCTCATCATTCCTCTGTGAAGCTGGCACAACCTCTGCACTGGCCTCTGGACTCCCATGTCTCCCTCCCTTTCATTCTCACACTGAGCAGAGCCACTTGCAAAAGCAGGGGTCTCTCTTTGACCCCTAGATGAGATGTCCGCTGTCACTGACCTCCCTCGCTGATGGCTGTCCTGGGCAGGGTTCCGGGGGAAGAGGTTCTGAGATGTATACTGGCTAGCAGGAGGTTTACTGGGGATTGATCTCCAGATCAATACCTATGGGGGGAAGGGGCGTTGTGAATGAAGCAGAACTGAGCAGAGGGACAAGTTCAGACCCCATGAATGTCTCGGCCCACTCTCAAGCTGGAATGACTTTTCACAGGCATGCCAAATTGGGGCCAGGAGCCCTTTAAATCTCCAAATGGACCAGTCATTGGATACAGGCTGGTCCGCGGAAGAGGAGTGACATTAGATAAGGAGGGTTCCATCGGCCTAACATGATGGTGGAAACGGGAGTCTCAGTCTCGGGGGCGAGCTGTCAGCCATCAGAGGGGTGAGTGAATACTCCAGTCTGAGGGGGAAGGTGCCAGTGTTTGGGGAGTGCAACACAGCACCCCCTACAAAGATGCGCTGAGTCAAGTAGATCCTCGGGAATGCTTTTGTACACGATGAAAAGAATTACCCTCCGCCGCCTTCAGGATGAATTTGGGGTGTCTATTTAGGACACTAGGCTCTTCATGGTCTGCTCCTGACATCCTTTCCACCCCACTCTCTTTTCTCACCCCTCCCCACTTGCTCCCACCTTCTAACCATACTGTGCTTCTTACAGTTTCCCAAGCTTAACATGCTATTTCACACCTCTCTGCTTTCGCACATGGTATTTCATTTGCCTGGAATGCCTTGAAGTAGAAAAAGAAATTCTTTTCTCTCCTTCCAGCCCATCCCTACTCCTCCATTGAGACGGGTGAAACTCTGCCTCCCCGAGAAAACTTCTACTAACTTCCTCCAAACCTCATGCCTCCAATGTGCCCAGGGTACAGGAGTCAGACACTGATTTGCATGAGATCTTCGTGCAAGGTCAGATCCACAGGGCCAGGTACCACCAGAGCCCTCAGTTATTCCAGATGCATTTTGGCACCCAAGCAGGAGAGTCTCTGGGAATGGCAGCCAGTAAGTGCCAAGCCTTGGAAGAGGGAAGAGAAAAGTAGCAGCGTGTTGAGAGAGGGCCCCGCAGCGCCTCACCCTGCCCAGCGTAACCGTGTTATTCTCCCCTTCACCATCATCATCACCATTATCATGTTGTCATCAAGGCCGCACAGTTGAGCACTTACAACACACCAGGCTCTGAGCCAAGTGTTTTACAGACGCATTTTTCTTTAATCCTTATTGTAGCCTCACTATTAATAACCCCCAGTAGTAGATACTACTATTATCATGCTTTACAGATATGGAAATTGAAGTTCAGGAAAGTTAAGAGATCTGCCCAAGGTCACACAGCTGGTTAATGGCCTGTCTGACCCTAGGACATTATTCGTCTCACCAGCAGGCTGCCGACCACACTGACCTCATTCTTTCCTGCCCCTCCCGTCTAATCACTGTCTGCGGACACTCCTTCCCTAAATGAACGGACGTCCCACTGAGAAGACAGCCATAGGGTAGGCCCAGCTGCCACCCCTAGAGACTTGGGAGGGGTCTTGGGAGGGACTGGGAGAACACATTCAGAATCACATGTGCCCTTGTAGATCAGACCAAGACAGCATTTGATTCAGCTGCAGTTATGAGTGTTGCTCGGAGAGCTTGTTCCCCTCCTTCTGTCTGTGAACACGGAATCTGAAGCCTTGAAGGGGAAGAGTCCCATCCAAGGTCACTCTGCGTGACAGGGACCAGCCAGGACATAGCCTGGACTGACTCAAGGCTCCCAGACCAGAGCGCTACCAGGTTACTGC
Organism: Neotragus moschatus; assembly: GCA_006410615.1. NCBI lineage: Eukaryota > Metazoa > Chordata > Mammalia > Artiodactyla > Bovidae > Neotragus > Neotragus moschatus. The sequence goes on along the minus strand of SJYA01002100.1, from coordinate 479,145 downwards.
AACAAAGGCCACTTTTAACGGAGAATTTAAGAGGACAAGAGAGGGCCCCTACTCACCCACACAAAGGTGTACCTCCTAAGGCTGCAGGCAATACCTAGAATTCCTCCACCATGATGAGCCTCCTGACTCTCCACTCAGGTCCAAAATCTCCATGCCAGCTGGGAGCCTCCCACCCCACTCCCTTGCCTTAGAAAATGAACTAGCAGCCAGGGTCTGATTCTGGTCCTAACAGACCCCAAACTCGGTCATAACAGGGACAGATGGACAAATAAGAGGCAGCAAAGCCTAAAAAGAGGCTTTTAGCCAGATTCATTCTAATCAGGCTCAAAGTATACTGACCATGTGAACTTTTAGGGAAGATACTTGGTTGCTCTGGGCCTCAGTTTTCCCATCTATGAAATGGAACTAAGTATTACCACCTGTCAGCATTGTTGTGATGATTCAATGAGCTAGTTACTGAGGGTAGTTGATAAGGCACTGAGGCCTGGTACCCAGGAGATGTAGATGGCAGCCAGGATTATTATTGAACCTGGGGCTGAACAGAGCTGATGGATCTGTATCTCTGCAGTCCTTGCTGGAGAAACAGAGAAGTTTCTTGGCCTGGTACCTGAGACACCCAGCCTGCCTTTTCACTTCTCACTCACTGGTGCTTTTCTCCAGTGGTCCCAGCATTCTCTTGCATGCCCTAAGCTTTTACTGAAATTACAAGTCTGTTTACTGGTCTGTCTCCCCAGCTTGACAATGACAGCCTAGAGGACCATGATCATTTCCAATTCCTCCTTGTCTCTGGAATCCAGCACAAGGCCTGGTCAGGTGCCCAGGACCTAGTCTGTTGAATTGTATGGAGTTTCGTGATCCATACTGAGATCCAAACACTGATCCCAGTGTTGGGGTGATGCAGAAAGGAAGATAGAGTATGAGGAGGGCCCTTCTGCTCGAACTGTCCGAGGCAGAAGGAAGCTGCAGGAGATGTGGTGACTCAGGGAAGCATTCAAGCACACTTGGGCGAGTACATGCCAGTGGTGTGACCTCTAAGAACCAACTGATCCAGAGAGTCTATGAGCCTCGGGAGGACGTCTGTGTAGGAAATCCTCTCCCCTGATGCCCGATCCCCTTAGCAAACAGATGAGAAGACTGAGGCCCCAAAAGGGGACAGACTCGCCCAAGGTGAGCCAGCACCAAATCCAGGACGAGGAGCAGGTAGGTCTCCAGCCTCTTGAAAAACAAGGCAGGCACTGTTATAACCTGTCTCACAGAAGATGAGTGTAATGCTCCCGCTCAGTTGCTCAGCTGTGTCCCCACGGACAACACCCCCCCAGGCACCTGTGTCCATGGGATTTTCCCAGCAAGAATACTTGAGTGGGAGGCCATTTCCTTCTCCAGGGACAAAAGAGGAGACCAAGGTCTAAAAAGAGGGAAAAACTTGCTGGAGTCACCAAGAGAGTCTGTGACAGATCACCTCTCTGGCTTCAGGGCTCCCCCAGGACTGGCTGTGCCCAGAGGCTTCTCTGGAGAGCAGGAGTCAGGAGCCTGATCCCCACCCCTAGCGAGACTGAAATGAGTCACGCTTCCTGGGGCCACTGAGGAGGTTTCCTGACTGGAAAAGTCACCACAATGTCCCCAACCCTGCTCCATCTGTCAAAATCCAAAACTCCTGGGAGGGAGGCCTGGAAAGCACTTATTATCCAACCACTATGAGTTTGAGCAGGAAACTGGCCTCAGAAAGGGGGGCGGCTGTTCCAAGACCCCACTCCCACCCCACCCCACCCCCACACACTGCCTGGCCTTGATGGGCAAGCCTTGACCCCAAGCCCATTCTTTCTCAAGAGAGAGACAGAGAGGCAGAGACAGACACCAGCTCATGCACTCCCCTGTCAGGGGAGTCAGGTGGTAGGGAGGAAACAGCCACAACTCCTTGGCTAGCAGTGGCAGCCCTACCTTGCAATAGGTGGAAAGGAAGCCTTGAGAACTGGGAGGAGAAACAGCTGGGATTTACACATCCCCCAGCTGTGCTTTCAAACTGTATTACTAGAGAAGACTCTTGGGAGTCCCTTGGACAGCAAGGAGATCAACCAGTCAATCCTAAAGGAAATCAATCCTGAGTATTCTTTGGAAGGACTGATGCTGAAGCTCCAATACTTTGGCCACCTGACGCGAAGAGCTGACTCATTGGAAAAGACCCTGATGCTGGGAANCTTGGGAGTCCCTTGGACAGCAAGGAGATCAACCAGTCAATCCTAAAGGAAATCAATCCTGAGTATTCTTTGGAAGGACTGATGCTGAAGCTCCAATACTTTGGCCACCTGACGCGAAGAGCTGACTCATTGGAAAAGACCCTGATGCTGGGAAGGTTGAGGACAGGAAGAAAAGGGGGCAACAGAGGATGAGATGGTTGGATGGCATCACCGATTCAATGGACATGAGTTTGTGCAAACTCCATGAGACACTGAAGGTCAGAGAAGACTGGTGTGCTGCAGTCCATGGGGTCGAAAAGAATCGGAAAAGACTTAGCAACTGAACAACAACTGCTGTGCTCCCAACAGACTCCACTGTTTCCTCGGGTGCTCCTCCCTGCCCCAGCATCCATGGGCCCCGTTCCAGTGCTCCTCTGCCTTGCCTGTCTCCACACCAGATGCCTCTAACTCCATGTGACTGCTCCTGCCTTTGTGCCTTTGCACGTGCTGTTATTGCCTGGAAGGCTGTTCCCTCCTTGTCTCTCTAACTGCCTTTTATTTCTTTAGCAGAGGCTGCTCTGAGAGCCTTCCCAAGTCCTCCTATGTGGCCCTTCCTTCTCCCTGAAGTGGATCGATGTCCCCTGCTCCAGCTTCTCCCAGCCCAGGCACCTCCTAGAAGTGCAAGTCACACCCTGGTCACAGCCTGTGTCTGCCTCCCCATAAAGGCTGGAAGCCTCTAGAAAACAGACTGGGGCTCTGACTGGAGCAACCTCCACAAATGCAGAAAAGAGCTGACCACAAATGATCACCTCATTCATTCCTTCCACACATAATGAGTGAACACTTCGTGCCAGGCACTGTTTTACGTGCGGGAGATAGAGCAGGGAACAACACAGACAAAATTCCTGCTGTGTGACTATCATTCTATGAGGGGTGGGGAGGGGGAGGGGCAGGCGACAGTGAAAATGTCATAGTCCAAAGAAGCCTGGATGGTGGTAGGTGTTATGAAGCTCACCAGGCTCCATGGTCCGTGGAACTCTCCAGGCAAGAATACTGGAGTGGGCAGCCGTTCCCTTCTACAGGGTATCTTCCCCACCCAGGGATCAAATCCAAGTCTCCTGCGTTGGAGGCAGATTCTTTACTGTCTGAGCCACCAGGGAAGCCCGTTATAAAGAAAGTAAAAGTGTTTATTGATGGGGAACTGCAGATACGGAGACAGGAGTTCCAGACAGGTACAGTGGGCTGGGGGAGGTAAATTCCAGACCCACCCAGCTGTAGACCCCCCCACCCCACCCCATTACACTCCCTCTCCAGTGCTGCTAGGGGCTGGGGGGAGGAGGCATGTAGGAAGGAAGGCTTGGGCCCCCCTGGAAGTGCCAGCCGTCTCTCCCACCCACAGACACATTTCCTGGCGCTCCAGGAATTCAGTTCAGCCACAGTTACTGAGCAGTTAGTTATGAAAAAGTCACAATAGCCATCATTTATTGTGAGAGCGCCAGGGGCAGAGCTAGCTGCCCTCTCTCACGAAGCCTCTCAGCACACTGGTGAGGCAGGTCCTTGTCCAGGGTCACAGTGCTGGTTCAGACCTGGCCGGGATCTGGGCCCTGGGCCGTGGCTCCTGGGTCATGTGTTTCCCACACACCCCACAGACCCCCAAAGGCTTGGAGGGCAAGCTAGTGGTCCCCATGGTGCAAGGAGCCAGGGGTTGAGTCTGGATTCCAAGGTCCTAATCCCAACAAGGGTTTGTTGAGTTGGGAAGGACCCCTTAACANCGGGATCTGGGCCCTGGGCCGTGGCTCCTGGGTCATGTGTTTCCCACACACCCCACAGACCCCCAAAGGCTTGGAGGGCAAGCTAGTGGTCCCCATGGTGCAAGGAGCCAGGGGTTGAGTCTGGATTCCAAGGTCCTAATCCCAACAAGGGTTTGTTGAGTTGGGAAGGACCCCTTAACACTTCTGGGCCTCAGTTTCTCTTTGTGTCAAGAGGAGCCATTAGCCCAGCCCACCTGAAGGGGTTGCTATGAACAGCAGATGAAATACAATGTGCAAGTATTTGGGGAAATGCATTGCAACACAACAGTCAGCTCCTTCACCCTGAGAACACCCCCAGGCCAGCTTCCCTACCCCTCCAACCCTGCCCTGGTGTTGGGTAGGGCCTAAACCAAACCGGCCAACAACACACAGCAGGTTTGCAGCTGAACCTGGCCAGGGGCAAAAACCTCTGTGAACTCTGATCACCTCATAGCCTGGCAGCCAGAGAGCCAGTGTCAAGGCCAGGGGTGGGGCTGAGAGCAGGACTGCTAGTCTGCAGCCAGGTAAGGGCCAAGTCAAGAGTCAGGTGTCCTGCAGGTTCATGCTGAAGTAGGATGACTCAGGAACATCACCACCCGCCTCTCCTGAGAGAGCCAGCCTCCCTTCCCATGCACTGCGGGGAAGCAAAGGTAGCACTTGCTAAAAGCCCACTATGTGCTTGGGATTCAGGCAGTACCTAACTCAGTGTACTATTGAAGCGAAGAAAGGTGAAGTAACTAGCTCGATGTTGCGTAGTGAGTGTATTCATATGCCATAGCTGCCCTAACAAAGCACACAGACTGAGTGGTTTAAACCATAGCAATTTGCTTTCTCAAGGTCCTGCAGGCTGGAAGTCTGAGGTCAAGGTGTGGGCAGGGTTGGTTCTTGGGCGCTCTTCTTCTTGGTTTGTAGGTGACCATCTTCATGTCCACACGGCACTCCTCTTCTATACTTGTTTGTGTCCAAGTTTCCTCTTCTAAGAAGGGCACCAGTCATGTTGGAAATGAATTGGCCCTAATGACCTCACTTTAATTTAATTCCTTCTCTGAAGACTATATCTCTGTATACAGGCATTCTGAAGTACTGGGAGTTAGGACTTGAATGTATGGATTGAAGGGGAACTCATTTCAGCCTGTAACGATGGATAAGTGACAGAACCAGACTGAATTTGGGTCTTTCTGGCTTGAAATTCTACCTCTTTCTGTCATACTACATTATCCTTCTTCTTCTCTCCCGGATCCGAGGTTGATTTCTCATCAGCCTGCCAAAAGGCGAGCTAGAACGCACTCAGTGTCTAAGTGTTTTGCTCCCATGACTGCATTTAATACCGTGCTGTGAGGTGGGCACCTTGGAGAAACTGAAGCTGAGAGAAGAGAAGTGGCTTGATGGCACACAGGGAGTTCACAGCTGAGGCAGGGCATGAACTCTGGTGTCTGACCTGCCCTACCCCACCACACTGCTGCTCACCCAGGGCGATAGTCACACACACTGCTTGACCACTGTATGGCCACAGAGCAATATGGTGGCATGGATAAATGGAGGTTGGCACTACTGGCTAGGACAGGGGCTGCCAGGCACTAACCACTGAGTTGCTGGAGTGTCCAGCAGACTAGGGAGCACTAGAAGAAATGAAGGGAAATGGCTATATACAAAGCAAATAGAAGCATATCCATCTCTTCACAGTCAGTGAAGCGGTCCCAATGCACACAATCTGAATGCCAGGCCTGTTCTCTACCATCAGTCATTTCTTTGGTTAGTTCAGTTCAGTTTAGTCACTCAGTCATGTCCAGCTCTTTGTGACCCCATGGACTGCAGCATACTAAGCTTCCCTGTCCATCACCAACTCCTGGAGCTTACTCAAACTCATGTTCATCGAGTTGGTGACACCATCCAACCATCTCATCCTCTGTTGTCCCCTTCTCCTCCCGCTTTCAATCTTTTCCATCATCAGAGTCTTTTCCATTGAGTCAGTTCTTTGCATCAGGTGGCCAAAGTATTGGAGTTTCAGCGTCAGCATCCATCCTTCCAATGAATATTCAGGACTGATTTCCTTTAGGATGGACTGGTTGGATCTCCTTGCTGTCCAAGGGACTCTCAAGAGTCTTCTCCAACACCACAGTTCAGAAGCATCAATTCTTTGGTGCTCAGCTTTCTTTATTGTCCAACTCTCACATCCATACATGACTACTGGAAAAGCATAGCTTTGACTAGATGGTCATTTGTTGGCAAAGTAATGTTTCTGCTGTTTAATATGCTGTCTAGGTTGGTCATAGCTTTTCTTCCAAGGAGCAAGCATCTTTTAATTTCATGGCTGCAGTTACCATCTGCAGTGATTTTAGAGCCCAAATAAATTAAGTCTCACACTGTTTCCATTGTTTCCCCGTTTGCCACAAAGTGATTATGCCATGATCTTAGTTTTCTGAATGTTGAGTTTTAAGCCAACTTTTTCACTCTCCTCTTTCACTTTCATCAAGAGGCTCTTTAGTTCTTCTTTGCTTTCTGCCATAAGGGTGGTATCATCTGCACATCTGAGTTTATTGTTACTTCCCCCGGCAATCTTGATTCTAGTTTGTGCATCATCCAGGTCGGCATTTCTCATGATGTACTCTGCATATAAGTTAAATAAGCAGGGTGACAATATATATTATAGCCTTGACGAACTCCTTTCCCGATTTGGAACCAGTCTGTTGTTCCTTGTCCGGTTCTAACTGTTGCTTCTTGACCTGCATACAGATTTCTCAGGAGGCAAGTCAGGTGGTCCGGTATGCCCATCTCTTGAAGAACTTTCCACAGTTTGTTGTCATCTACACAGTCAAAAGCTTTGGCATAGCCAATAAAGCAGAAGTAGATGTTTTTCTGGAACTCTTTTGCTTTTTCGATGATCCAGCAGATGTTGGCAATTTGATCTCTGGTTCCTCTGCCTTTTCTAAATGCAGCTTGAACATCTGGAAGTTCATGGTTCATGAACTGTTGAAGGCTGGCTTGGAGAATTTCAAGCATTACTTCGCTAGCATGTGAGATGAGTGTAATTGTGTAGAAGTTTGAACATTCTTTGGCTTTGGTTAGGACCATCACTAAAAATCAAGGTGGAAAACTGCCTGGAATTCCTCCTGACCTAGAAGATGCTTTACAAGAAGGAGTTTCCTTCCTTTGAAACAAAAGCCATATCTAAGGAGTCATAGCTCAGAGAAGAGGGTCCAGAGCTGGAAGGGGCCTGGATGGAAGGAGCCTGAGAAATTGCACTGTTCAAGCCCCTTACTGGGAAGATGGGAGACTGGTGCCAGGGACAAGGATCTGCCTGGTGTGTGAGGTGAGCTGGGCCAGAGGCAGGGCTGGCACCCCAATCTCCAGCTTTCCTGACCACATGTGCCCAAGTGCCCTGACCCCACTAGAACTAGCTTTCCACACCCATCCGTGACCTCAACTCATGGGAACTGTATGTAAGTTCAACAGCCTCTTATCTGCTGGTTTCCACTGGAGATAAGAAACCTAGAACAGGGCACCAGAGTTCCTGCAGTGTCACAACCTGCCCTGACCCAAGCTGAGCTAAATAAGCCTGGCAACCACCCCTAGAAGACGCCTCATCCACTTGCCTGTCCCAGGCCAGGCCAGCTGACCATGCTGTTGAACTTAGGGGCTCAATGAGCCCCTATCCACGAGTGAAAGGGCAGGGGCCTCAGAGCACAAGTGGAACTTCCTCCATCCTGAATCCCCACATAAGTGCAGTGGTTAAGAACATGGAATGTGGAACCAGAGGGCCTGAATTTAAGTCTGGCTCTACCACTTACTAAGTCTGTGAATCAAATAAGTTATTTAACTTTTGTATGTCTCAGCTGGACTTACCTGGTGGCCCAGTGGTAGAGAACCCACCTGCCGATGCAGGAGACCTACTCTTGACTCCTGGGTCAGGAAGATCCCCTGGAGAAGGAAACAGTAACCCACTCCAGTATTATTACCTGGAGAATCCCATGGACAGAGGAGACTGGCAGGGTTACAGTCCATGAGGTCACAAAAGAGTCAGGCCTGACTTAGCAACTGAACAACAACAGTGTGCCTCAGTTTCCCTTCCTGTAAAATAGAAATGATAACATTAGTGCCTTCCTCATAGAGCTTCAAGGATTAAATGAGTTAAGATCTGTGTCTTGCCCATTGAAAGTCTCAATAAGTTGTTAAGTCTAAGTTTTATTTAGCAGAGCTCCTGACACAGGGACCAACAGCACAAAAACTAACTTTAAATCGCAGCTCTGCTTCTTTCTCACAGCACGGCCGTGGTCAACCTCTCTGAGCCCCAGTCTGTAAAGCAAGGGCTTGAGTCCCACTTTCCAGGGCCCTATGAGCATCAGAGGTAACCACACCAGGAAACCTGGCAACAGTCTGCTTGCATGCGTGAGCAGTCACTCAGTCGTGTCCGACTCTTTTGCGACCCTGTGGACTGTAGCCTGCCAGGCTTCTCTGTCCATGGAATTTCCCAGGCAAGAATACTGGAGCAGGTTGCCATTTCCTCCTCCAGGGGATCTTCCTGACCTAGGGATCAAACCTGCGTCTCCTGTGTCTCCTGCACTGGCAGTATTCTTTACCAGTGAGCAACCTAAGAAATAGTCTACAGACGTTTAACTCCTGTGACTACCCCCAGAAATTAAAATGAAAACATGTTAACAGACAAATATCCTTTTTGCGTTTGAGTAGGGAACTCACCCTGAAGCTCCAAAGAATAGGACTTGGAGCCTGTTGGGATAGGGAGGAGGCCCCCATCTCTGCCATGGACAAGTCACTGATCCCAGCTGCTCATCAAAGACCAAAGCATTCCTCTCTTGTGCAATTGTTTCCTGGATATTTGCTCTGGAAGCACAGAGCCTGCCACTGATGAACTCTCTTCACCTGCCCAGGAAGGCACCTGAGTTCAGTCATGCATCAGCCGCGGGCACGCACCATTATGTAAGAGCACCCTGGGTCCTGCCCTGCCCTTTCACCCTCTTCTCTCCCCACCCTCTCTCTTCCTTCACCTCTTCTCTGCTTCCTGCCTCCTCACACTCAGATCATCCTGCTTCCCCCACTCAAGCCCTGGTTTTATGGATAGACCTTGACCTCCCAGCTCCTAGGCCTTTACGACAGATACTCAGGATTTCATCTTTGGGTTTAAGGGGAGAGGTTACTAAGAATAGAGGAAACAGCCAGAGCAGACATTTGGAGGATGGAAAGCACTGCAGTGTCTGGGAGCCTGTGGCTGGCGCAGGTGACCATCATCTTTGTATGTGGGTGGGCAGACGTGTGGTGGCAAGGAGCCTGGATGGGCAGGCAGAGCCCCGCTCGTGACCTCCCAAGAACACTGAGAGACTGAGGGGAGCAGAGGTGATGGGGCAAAGCCTAATGATCAGTGTGTGCTTCCCTGGAACCAGAGCCCCCTCAGAGGGTCCAGTGTGGTGGCCCTGAGTGGGGCGTACACAGGGCACCTCTCAGCAGGTGAGCTTAAGCTGACTCACCTGCTCTGAGGGCGGTTCTGGCAGGTGTGAGCCTGGAGGGGTGTGGCTGAGTGCTCCAGGCTTGCAAGTCCCCAGCCTGAGGTTTAACTCTCCATCTAGCCACTCACAAGCCATCCAACCCCTCCCTTTTTCTAAGCCTCAGTTTTCCCAGCTCTAAACTCGAATGAATGATCACACCTACTTTGTTGTGCGTGTTCACAGAGGTGATGTGGCCGATCGTGACATTTAGCCCAGTGCCTGACACACAGCAGGAGTTTCATACACATAAGTCCCCTCCCTTGCCCTCCACTCCTTTACCCTCTGCTCTAAGCTCTGCAGGCAGGTATGTGATCTGAGCACCCCAAATTAATCAACAAGACTTTACTGAGCACCTCCTTCTAAAATGTTTATTGTAAGAGATGATTATTTTATTGACCGTAATAAACACTTGGGCTTCCCAGATGGCACAGTGGTAAAGAATTCACCTGCCAACGCAGAAGACACAAGAGACACAGTTTCAATCTCTGGGCTGGGAAGATCCCCTGGAGTAGGAAATGGCAACCCACTCCAGTATTCTTGCTTGGAAAATTCCATGGACAGAGGAGCCTGGCAGGCTACCGTCCATGGGATCACAAAGACCTGGACATGACTGAGCACATACACACAACACGCAACAAACACTTACTGCTGCTGCTGCTGCTGCTGCTGCTGCTGCTAAGTCGCTTCAGTCGTGTCCAACTCTGTGCGACCCCATAGACGGCAGCCCACCAGGCTCCCCCATCCCTGGGATTCTCCAGGCAAGAACACTGGAGTGGGTCGCCATGTCCTTCTCCAATGCACTGAGCAAGTATTATATGTCCAGAATCATGTGAACCACTTTACATAAGCGAATCCATTGGATCCCTTCCACTACCTTGCAAGGTAATAATTTCCTTTATTTTACAGAAAAGGAAGTGGAGTCTTTAAGGGCTAAAAGGAAGCAGCAGAGCCCAAATTCCATCCCAGGTCTGTATGTCTAAGAGTTGCACTCTTCCCCACTTTTTCTGGCTGTTCCCACTGTACTCTGTGGTCCATCGTTTTCCCAGCAGCCTCCCTGCTCAGTCCACTTCCCAGGGCAGGAGGCAGTGAGTGCCTAAGGGAGGCAGCGTGATGCCCCTGAAACAGTGCGGGCCTCAGAATCAGAGAATCTGGCTGGAGTTCTGGCTCTTCCATCTGTGAGCTGAGTGACAAGCTGTTTTAACTCTCTAGGCCTCAGTTTAACATGGCTCTGCCCTAAGCCTCAGAGGTAAGATGATGTAACGGATGTGTGCACTCAGCCCAGAGCCTAAACTAAAGGCCCCTTTCCTTCTCTTCATCTCACACAGGGGTATGAGAACCATTTTGTGCACATGACCTTACTGTGGTCACAGAAGGAATAATTAACCAGAACTCTCTGCTCAGCTGGCAGACCCAGAATGTAATGTTCTGGAAGCATCTGAAGAATGAACCTGGAACACTGCCATCTGCAGAAACCCTAAGCATGGTTCCTATTGTTCTAGACCAAAGTGAATGCCTCCAGATAGTCTAGAACTAGAGAGATTGGGAATCTAAGAAGGAGATTCCCTGATGACTCAGAGCCCAAAGGAGTAGATTCTAGCTCTGGCTCTGCCCTAACATGCTGTGTGACCCTGGACAAGTTCCCACCCTCTCTGAGCTTCAGTTTCCCCATCTATAAAATCCAGACTTCGAAGGCAGTTCAGCCTGACTTGATTATAGAGAATTGCTCCTGAAGGATGTTTGTCCCCTCCCCCAGGGCCTAACTCTGGGTACTGATGCATGCCAGTCAAGGGCAGGGGTTGTCCTGGGTCCCCAGGAAAATAAGCCCCAAAGCACAGATGGTTTAAGTAAAATAATTCAACCAGGTCTCCCCGTGAAAAGCCCAGGACAGCTGTTTGGTTGCAAAGAAACTCAACCAGATCAGAAGGAGCAATATGAGCACACTCATAGTCACGTTCATGGTTTCACAGCTTAAAACCCACAGACTGGACTGGCAGGGACTCTTATTAGCACTTTATAAAAAAATGAAACCAAAAATCAGAGAAAAGCCGTCATCAATTTGCTTGATATTGCAGCTGGGAAGTGGTGGAACTGAATATCCTTTGGTCCCACAAATCTGTATACGATAAGCCTATATGGACACTATATGTCCATGATTCCGACATCCTCTGAATCTGTAACAGTTTCTGTTCCTAATGTTGGTTACTGTCCCTAACACTGTGGTGGTTCTGTTATGTTTCCAACATTCGTTCAGTCAAAAAGCGCATTCTTTTACAAATTCTCATGGAGTGTCTATGTTGTGCCAGAGACATAGCAACCAACACAGCGGAGTCCCTAGACGCACAGGGCTTACCATCTGGAGGCAGAGAGGAGAAGCATGAGCCCATTATGACCCTGTGAGGTGAGAACCGTGATGGAAGAGGCAGAGGATACTGCAGACCCACTTAAGGCAGGTCAGAGAAGGCCTCCTGAAGAGCTGCCCAGCTAAGCTGCTCATGGAGACGGCGGTGCACATTAACCAGAGTTCTAGTTCTAGAGAACAGGAGGTACAAAGTTTGGAACAAGGGTAGGGGCACCTTGGCCAAGGAACCAAAGGTGGTTGCTACCTCTGGAATACGAAGACACAGGAGAAATGTGAGGCAGGAGAGGTAAGCTGGGGTCAGATTACGCAGGATTCTTTATATCATGCTGCTACTGCTGCTGCTGCTAAGTCACTTCAGTCCAACTCTGTGCGACCCCATAGACAGCAGCCCGCTAGGCTCCTCGCTCCCTGGGATTCTCCAGGCAAGAACACTGGAGTGGGTTGCCATTTCCTTCTCCAATGCATGAAAGTGAGAAGTGAAAGTGAAGTCGCTCAGTCATGCTCGACTCTTAGTGACCCCTTGGACTGCAGCCTACCAGGCTCCTCCGTCCATGGGATTTTCCAGGCAAGAGTACTGGAGTGGGTTGCCATTGCCTTCTCCTTATATCATGCTAGACAATTACAACTTCATGCTAGAAGCAGTAGTCATGGGAAGATTTTAAACCAGATAGAGACAAGATCAGTATTGCATTTTTAAAAGAAGCCCTCTTACTGCTCCAAAGAGCTTGTTCTGGGGGTGAAGATATGCAGGCAGGGAGACCTCAAGGTATCTCCACAGTCTAGGCAAGAAATGCCATCATCTGGACCAGGATCAGGTGATGCAAACAGAGAAGCAGATAGACTTGAGGGGCTTGGGCATGTACTGACTGTGGGGAGGAGGAAGAGAGAGCAGGAGCCTTGGAGGAGTCATAGCTTCCTGGTTTATACAGGTGGGTGGGTGGTGGCACCTTTCCCTAAGATGAGGACTCAGAGGGGCAAGTTTGAGTGAAAGCTAAATCTTTGATTCAGGCAAATGGAGTGCAAGGCCCATGGAACTCCCAAGTGGAGCCAACAAGCAAGCGGGTGGCCAGAGAGGTCTGACAAAGGCTGATGTCAGAGGTGCTGGCAAGATACAGATACACATGCCTCAACATGGGAGAGCAGCTAAAGGCAAGGAGCAGGGGTGGGGTGAGCAGCCCCAGGAACCACGCACAGAGTGAGAGGAGCAGGGGTTGCAGGGCAGAGACTGGGAAACAGTTACGTATGGACTGAGGACCAAAGAAGAGCCAGCAAAGGAGACCAAGAGGGGAGCAAGGAGAAACGGAGTCATCTTGGACAAATGTCAGGTGTTGAGGGGTGGGGAGCCATTGTCAGCAGTTCAGCAGGAGCAAAGAGCAGTTTATGATTTTCTAGAAGGGATGAATGGGAAGTGGGAAAGTGAAAATGATAGATCCAGGCTATCATTCAAGAAGTTTGATGAAAAGCAAGGAGCTCAGTAAATCCTCAGTAAATACATTTCTAAGTGAATGTATCAGGGACCAGTTTGGGGGAGAAAGTTTTGGCGATTATCATCATTATTCCTAATGGAACAGACTAGGAGGGAAAGGAAAATATCGTACTGTACCATCTGTTGTGGTAAGGGTAAATATTGTTTTGTGAAACTGATTTTATCCATGAAGTGAAAAGTGAATGAAGTCGCTCAGTCGTGTCCGACTCTTTGCGATGCCATGGACTGTAGCCTACAAGGCTACTCTGTCCGTGGGATTTTCCAGGCAAGAGTCCTGGAGTGGGGTGCCATTTCCTTCTCCAGATTTTGTTTTTAATCAATAGATACATAGAAAGGAAGGAAGGGAGGGAAGGAGAGAGGAAAGAAAGGATAGGAAAAGAAAGAGAAAAATCTAAAAGCCTCTTCAAAGAACTTGTTTGCTTATGGATTAGAAAGATGCTAAAGTTTTCTGAGAGTCAGTTTCTGTGAGGGTAGAATTCTGCAGCTTTGTTTGTCCTGGGACAGATGGTAATAAATTGAGCACACATTCCTTTGCACGCAATAATGTAATTATGTAATGCAAGCCTGATAACAAGTTTCCCAGAGTTCACTGGCCCTCAAGGACTAGACTAGCCAGAAAGGCTGCTGAATGTTGGTGTAGATGAGCCCACTTCCCCTGTAGAGGGCGCTGTGGCAGGAGCTGTGGCAAGGAGACAACAGTCCGACTTTATCAGGGGGAAACGGCCGGGCAGATAGGTGTTGTTAACAAGCTCTTCTTGTCCAGGTCAGCTGCTGACAAAGCCAGGCCTGGAATCCCATGTCCCTGACCTCCAGTCCAGGGTTCTTTACCTGCAGAGTGTGGTAGTAAGAGACAGTCCGTTTCTTGTCAGGAAGACTGGACAAAGGGGAAAGGTGGGGAGGGCCAGATGATTGATAGGACTGACAGGCTAAGAAGAGAGAGGAGGGAAGGGGGAAAGGGGAATGACTAGTGGGGGATGGGGAGGGACGGAAAGTCTCTGGAAGCTTTGGCCCCAAGGACTGTCACCTCGGCCAACCCGTAGGGCCCCATGCCCTGCAACTTGCCCCCCTTCTCTCAGAACTGTCCCTGGCCGGGCCCCTCAGGTGCTGTCGCCCAACAGTACTGAACCACTAATTGTTCTAGACTCTTCTCTCTGGCCTTTGCTCCCACAGGGGGAATGCCCTTAACTTGCTCCCTAATCCCGTATTCCTAATCTCTCTAAACCCAGCAGGGTTCTCTCAAGCATCACCTTCCTGAGGACACGTTTCCTCATTGCTCCAACTAGAGCCTGGCCCCTCTCTGTTTTGAACGCTCTGCACAGGTTTCTATCGGCATCCAAAACTCTTTAGGACCTCAGACATGTCTTTGGGACCCACTCCAACTGTAAGCTCCCGGAGCCCGGTGCCAGATCTGACATGTGTCAGAGGTTCAAGAGGTGAAGATTTGTTAGATGGATGATGGATGGATGGATGGAGAGTAAAACCGTTAGGAAAGATGAATGGAAGGATGGTCTGGGAGAAGAGGAAGCACGCAGTTGCAGTGAAAATGCAGAGAGGCTAAAGGAACTCTTAACTGGGAGTCTAGAAGCCTTGTTGCTCATTAGCTCTGTGACCTGGGACAAGTCACTCCACATCTCTGGACCTCGGTCTCCCGCCTGTACCATGACAGAGATGACAGGGTACGATGCCTGATATCTGATCCCCAAGGGCCCTCCAGCTGCCTTGCTGGCTCCCAGGTGGCAGATGCATCGCACTCTGTCTGAACACTCAGGTCCACTCAGCTCCTGGATACAGGAATGGGGGCCAGGTTTCTGGATACAGGAATGGGGGCCAAGGTTCTGGGGTCAGAAGCAGCCTGCAAGCCATGATACAAAAGGGCAGCACCTGAGGTGTGGACCCAGCCTCTTGGCAGGAGACTACCTCTGGCAACAACTCAGGAAACAATTTGTTCCTGACCTGCTACCACCACCACCACCAAACAGCAATTTGGAGGCTGAGGACTTGGCAGACTTGACCCATAGCCGTCTGCTCTTTGCAAGCCATGGTCTCCTTGCCCAGAGGATTAACCAGAGACCCAAGGCTCCAGTTGAGGGAGCCTCCTTCTCTACTGTGTCCCCTCTCTTCACTCAAGGTCAAAGCCACCTCCCGTTTTTTTCTCTGCAGTAGGAGAAAAAAACATTGCACCTGCCAAGCTTCCTACACCTCCCACTGTGTTCTCCTAGGCCATGCAATCAGGCTCCTGCCTCAGTTTCCTTGTCCAGTTTTACGTGTGTTTTTCTTGTGAATTAATAAATCATAATATTAGTTACCCACAGTCATCCAGTGCTCACTAGAGTCAGTCACTATTCTACACAGATTAATTCACTTAATGTTAGCAATAACCTTTGAGCTAGGGACTATTTTACAGATAAGAAAAATAAGACAGAGAGGAGTTTTAAGAATTTGCCCAGTCTGAAGCTGGAATGCATACTAAGCAGTTTGGCTCCAAAATCTGTGCCTTGCTAGAATGAATGAATAAATGAACAATCCTGTTCACGACAGAGGTATCCTCACGGTACCATGGAAGCACAGAGGAAGGGCCTCCAATGATAAAGTTAAGGGTTGGGAAGATCAGGGGAGGCTTCCGGGAGGAAGTAGTAACCTGAGATGAATTTTGGATGATAAGAAAGAGACAGGTATAGGGCAAGGGGCACTTCCAAAGGTGGGGCAAAGACATGGAGGCAGCAAGGAATTGACAGAATGCAGAGAACCGCAACAGCTAAAGATGCTAGGGCATCAAGTCGCAGCTGGAGGCAGGGCTAGCAAGGGGGGCTGCACAGAGGCACAAACCAAGTGCTTCCAGGCTCAAAGGAAAGAAACTGTGGGAAATGGAAATGTCTTTGTGGAGGAGGCAGCAGAGCTTGGAAGCTAGCGAAGACTGCAGCTGGTAGATAGGCTGAGAAAGTCATTCCAGGCAGGGGACAAAGTATGGAGGTGGGAGAGTGGGAGAGAAATATTTAGGGAAGCATCTGATTTGGCAGGAGGGGAGGAATGTTCGTCGTACAGTGACTGCTGAACACCGGCAAAGCCCATGCACCGAATCTGGCTCCACAGAGGAATGGCTGAGTTGTTTTAAAAAGCCACTTGAAGGTTCTATCTGTGTGACCTTGGATGAGTCACTTCAGAGTCCCAGTTTCCACATCTGTAAGATGGAGGTGATAAGAGACTATTCAAAATTTTTTCTAAGAGGTTTCAAAATGAGACTATCTGTGAAAANTTTGCCCAGTCTGAAGCTGGAATGCATACTAAGCAGTTTGGCTCCAAAATCTGTGCCTTGCTAGAATGAATGAATAAATGAACAATCCTGTTCACGACAGAGGTATCCTCACGGTACCATGGAAGCACAGAGGAAGGGCCTCCAATGATAAAGTTAAGGGTTGGGAAGATCAGGGGAGGCTTCCGGGAGGAAGTAGTAACCTGAGATGAATTTTGGATGATAAGAAAGAGACAGGTATAGGGCAAGGGGCACTTCCAAAGGTGGGGCAAAGACATGGAGGCAGCAAGGAATTGACAGAATGCAGAGAACCGCAACAGCTAAAGATGCTAGGGCATCAAGTCGCAGCTGGAGGCAGGGCTAGCAAGGGGGGCTGCACAGAGGCACAAACCAAGTGCTTCCAGGCTCAAAGGAAAGAAACTGTGGGAAATGGAAATGTCTTTGTGGAGGAGGCAGCAGAGCTTGGAAGCTAGCGAAGACTGCAGCTGGTAGATAGGCTGAGAAAGTCATTCCAGGCAGGGGACAAAGTATGGAGGTGGGAGAGTGGGAGAGAAATATTTAGGGAAGCATCTGATTTGGCAGGAGGGGAGGAATGTTCGTCGTACAGTGACTGCTGAACACCGGCAAAGCCCATGCACCGAATCTGGCTCCACAGAGGAATGGCTGAGTTGTTTTAAAAAGCCACTTGAAGGTTCTATCTGTGTGACCTTGGATGAGTCACTTCAGAGTCCCAGTTTCCACATCTGTAAGATGGAGGTGATAAGAGACTATTCAAAATTTTTTCTAAGAGGTTTCAAAATGAGACTATCTGTGAAAAGACATTATAAACCCTAAGGCACTCTGCCATGTCCCCCAATCCCTATACTGAATCACCATCTCCTAAGTCGCTTCAGTCGTGTCCAACTCTGTGCGACCCCATAGACAGCAGCCCACCAGGCTCCCCTGTCCCTGGGATTCTCCAGGCAAGAACACTGGAGTGGGTTGCCAGTTCCTTCTCCAATGCATGAAAGTGAAAAGTGAAAGTGAAGTCGCTCAGTCGTGTCCGACTCTTTGCGACCCCATGGACTGCAGCCCACCAGGCTCCTCTGTCCATGGGATTTTCCAGGCAAGAGTACTGGAGTGGGGTGCCATGGCCTTCTCCATAGGTGCTTTTAAAAAACACAATGTATGGAACTTCCCTGGTGGTCCAGTGGTCAAGAATCGCCTATCAATGCAGGGGGACACAGGTTTGATTTCCTGCTCTGGGAAGACCCTACATGCCGCAGGGCAACCAAGCCCGCGCACCACAACCACTGAACTGGTGCTCCGGAGCCCACATGCCTCAACCATTGAAGCCCTCGCACTCTACAGCCCGTGCTCTGCAACAAGAGAAGCCACCATGATGAGAAGTCTGCACGCCGCAAGGAAGAGTAGCCCCTGCTCTCCTCAGCTAGAGAAAGCCCCTACTGCTGCTGCTGCTGCTGCTGCTGCTGCTAAGTCACTTCAGTCATGTCTGACTCTGCAACCCCATAGACAGCAGCCCACCAGGCTCCCCCATCCTTGGGATTCTCTAGGCAAGAGTACTAGAGTGGGGTGCCATTGCCTTCTCTGAGAGAAAGCCCCTGCATTGCATCAAAGACCCAGCGCAGCCAAAAATTAAAAATAAATGAATGAATTCATTTTAATAAACACAACACATGACAGGCTAACCCAGAGCTACAGAATCAGGAGGTTGAACTGGTATTATTTTTCTTCCAGCTCTTCTTCTCCATTATTTCTTCACAAGGTCTTGGTGCTCCGTTAACTTCCGATCTGCCAGCTTCTGACAACTGCAAAGAAGAAAACACAGCAAGAAGAACAGCCAGAGATCCTGCAGCTTCACAGGCTTCTCTGGCAGCTTAGTTGGTAAAGAATCTGCCTGCAACACGGGAGACATGGGTTCAATCCCTAGGTTGGGAAGATCCCCTGGAGAAGAAAATGGCAACTCATTCCAGTGTTCTTGCCTGGAAAATCCCAAGGACAGAGGAGCCTGGTGTGCTGCAGTCCATGGGGTCACAAAGAGTCAAACACAACTGAGCACTAGGCACTGGAGCTTCATGGAAATATATTCGATTTGGATGGTTTTTCTGGTCAGGGCTTGACAGATTTGATAAAAGAGAAAAAAAGAAAGACCTTTTAGCATTCTCAAAATGTGGGAAATAAGGAAGGTGCCCAAAGGGGCTAACAGGGCCTTTGACTTCTAATCTGGAGAGTTCTGAGAGAAAAGAGATCCTCAGCCAACACCCCAGTTGAAGTACGTCTGGTCAAGAAAAGTACACAAAACCCTACAACATATTTATATATGTATTAATCCATTTGATCCACTCCATATCTCTGTAAGGTTGTTGTTCAGTCGCTCAGTTGTGTTTGACTCTTTGTGACCCCATGAACTGCAGCACGCCAGGCTTCCCTGTGTTTCACCATCTCCTGGAGATTGCTCAAACTCATGTCCATTGAGTCGGTAATGCCATCCAACCATCTCATCCTCTGTCATCCCTTTCTCCTCCTGCCTAGAATCTTTCCTAACGTAGAGTCTTTTCTAATGAGTTGGCTTTTTGCATCAGGTGGACAAAATATCAAAGCTTCAACTTCAGCATCAGTCCTTCCAGTGAATATTCAGGGTTGATTTCCTTTAGGATTAACTGGTTTGATCTCCTTGAAGTCCAAGGGACCCTCAAGAGTCTTCTCCAACCACAGTTCAAAAGCATCAATTCTTCAGCGCTCAGCCTTCTTTATGGTCCAACTCTCACATCCATACATGACTACTAGAAAAACCATAGTTTTGACTTTGTTGGCAAAGTAATGTCTCTGCTTTTTAATAGGCTGTCTAGGTTTGTCAAAGCTTTTCTTCTAAGGAGGAAGTCTTTTAATTTCATAGCTGCAGTCACCGTCTGCAGTAATTTTGGAGCCTAAGCAAATAAAGTGTTATTGTTTCCATTGTTTCCCCATCTATTTGCCATGAAGTGATGGGACCAGATGCCATGATCTTTGCTTTCTGAATGTTGAGTTTTAAGCCAGCTTTTTCACTCTCCTCTTTCACCCTCATCAAGAGGTACTTTAGTTCCTGTGAGATATGGTTTCTTATTTATTCTCATCTTACAGGTTAGGAATCTGAGGCTCAGGGGCAAAGAGTGACTAGCCCAAGGTCAACAGGTAGCTGGAGACAGAGCAATGATTTCCACCTGGGGCTCTTAGATGCCAAGGCCTCTCTATCATACCACATCCTGCTTCTTGTGTTGCTTGTAAGGTAGTAGAAAGAGCACTGGAGTCCTAAATATTGTTCCAGCTCTGCAGAAAACATACTGTGTAACCCAAGACAGATCCCTTACCCTCTCTGGGCCTCATCACTATCAATCTAGGGTGGTTGTTACAGGGATTAAATGATGTAATAACCATAAAAGTATCCAGCACAGTCCCTGGCATGGGATAACAGCCAAGACTGTTGTAGCAAAAACAGCAATGAGTGAACAGCCTTTTGTACATACCAGCCAAACAGAAATGCAAGAGTTAAACAGTCTTGGTTATTCTTTAGCTGTTACTACTAACAAACACTTGTAGCTGGACTTGTCCTTCACAAAACTATTCACTCTCTGACTCCTTATAAATTATACTCTACTTCTTCTCCCCCTACACTCTCTTGTAGGATTCTGCACCTCCAAAGGAAGAAGCTCACAGTCAATAACTTCAGGGACACCAGAGCAGGTGGTTGAGCTACCTGATGCCAGCTTTTGGCTGTAAACTTGCAGGAAAAAAATTGTATACAAGACTTTGGAGAGGATATAAAATCTCTCCCTGTTCCCCATAGAAGCAGGGCACAGTTCTTGAGGCGCTAGCCTGCTGTGTACTCCCCTTTGCCAGATGAAGCCATTTCTCTATTTCTTCCAAACTCTGCACACATTTTTTATTCAGCCCTGGCTGGGTGACAGGGGGTCAAGATTTTGACAACAATGTGACCACAAGAAGGGGAAGAGAATGGGGAAAGTGATAGTGCATGTGTGCAAAGGGCGTAGCAACATAATAGAAGGAGCGACCAAATTCACCGGGCATTGGGTTTCTGGGGGAGGGAAATTTGGACAGAGATTTGAAGAATTCAGAGGCCCTTCCTTCCCTTCCCTCTCTCCCTGTAGTTTCACGTGACTTAGAGGACTGGAGCTTGGGATGTGTAAAAGGGGAGCGACCAGAAGCGAAAAGCTAGCATCCAGGGTAGCATATTAAATGGGCCTTAAATGTGAAGCCAAGGAGTTTGACTTTTGCCATTGAACGGTTTTAAGGGGGCAAGCATCCTGATCCATTTTGCAGATTTGCAGTTTAGAAAGGTCATTTTTACTGCAGCGTGAACAGCAGACAGGAGGAGGAGCCTGGAGGCCAAAGGACCACTGTGGGGGAAGGGGGAAGAGCTGATGGAGATGCCCTATCCAAAATCTCCAGAGGCCACCTCCCACTGAGAAAAGATCAAGCAAGGGAAATGAGGAATGTAGCAGTACACTGAAACTGCCGGCCAAGGTGTGAAAGGTGGTTTGTTATGCTTCTGTTAAGTGAGAGGCCCTTTGGAGGGGGTAGAGCCTCCAGCCCCTGTGGTTAGAGCCTGCAGACAAAGGCCAGTGGAGTTAGAGTTAGTGTTTATCTCCATTATCAGATGCTGAGCCGGAGCCTCACCCCAGAACTCCACCTTAAGGGAGGGGAGGATGCAAGTTCTCCAGCACAAGGTTGAGGGGGAGGGGTCCTTTGAAAGATGGCTCCCTCCCCTCCCCCACGGGAGGCCAGGAGATGGCCAGCAGGTGGGCTAGATGAGCAGAGGGTCAGGTGACCATTCCCCTGGCTTCTCCCCTCCCAAGCCAGCTCAGCTTTCCAGACTACACACACCATCCCTGATCAGAGACAACTTGGTTTACTAATAACGGTGATAACCCACAATGGCACTTCCTATCAGCCAGCCTAAAGCCTTACTAAGTTATGTTTACTCTTCACAACAGCTCTATTACAGCTGTAGAAACTCAGAGAGTTTAAGTAACTTCCCTAAAATAATCCAGAGCTGGTAAGTGCCAGAGCTGGAACCTGAACTCTGTCCAAGCTGGGGGCCTTCACCAGGCACAAACTGGCAGATCTCTCCCACCTCCAGGCCCGGAAGAAGTAGGAGCAGGAAGGTCTCTGACCCTTCTTGACTCCAGGATGCACAGAGAGCCACTAGGGGATGCACGGTTGAATGTCAACAGCATCCTTATTAAGCATGACTGTGAGGAGACTGGGTGCAAAGAGGCCTATGGTATAATTTCAAAGACAGTGTGATGAGCTGGTGGCCTCCCAGTTCCAGAAGCTGGGATTCTAATGAGGGGAGAACAGTGAGAGGCAGAAAGGAGGGAGGGGAGCTTTCTCTGTCCCAGAACGGTAGGACTAGGCTCCTAGCCTTCTCCCTGCACCTCCCTAACTGCCAGGGCCCCCAGGCCTCACCATTCCAGGGGAGCAGAGTTGCCACCAGCACCACCACCACCACGCAACCACACAGACTAGTGCCAGTGAGGACCTGCAAGAACACTTTGTCCTCTGGGAAGCTGATTTGTTTTTGCTGCCCTGAGGCCCAGGGTAGTGGCCTCTACTCCCCCCTCCCCATCTCCTTACTTGTCTCTGTCCTTCCCCAGGCAGACAAGCAGACACAGACTCAGAAACCCAAGCAAATTTTGTTTTAATTAAAAATAAATAAATAAATAAATGGAACAAAAAGACTGGGTGTGCAAGTCTGGGCTACTGTAAAGGAAACACTGCCCAACCTCTACACAGCAGGAAAGCTCCTGGGAGGTCCAGGGTTCAAGGCCAAAACCTCCTTCAGTCCCTAGGCCATATACTTCTGGGGTGCCTGAGAACTAACACCTCCTTCAACCCCAGAGTGTCTAGGTGTGCAGGGAGACTCAAATTCAAGCCCCCCAACACACACACACACTCCTTGTAGGGAATGCATCCAACAGGCAATTTCTTCCCCCTAACTCCCAAGTGAAAAAGGTTTCTTGGATGCTTTTCTGCACTTTTTACCATAAGGAAGGGTGAGAGAGGAAGGGCTGCAGAGGGAGGAATAGATTTAAACTGCTCCCAGTTTCCCTTCTTAGAAATCTAACCAGAAGTCGATGATTCCCTCCAGGAAAAGAAAAAAAAAAATCTGTTTCCCTCTCTCCTCTCTTGCCAGCTTTTCTGCCTAAGCCTGACTGTCACTCTGTCGATTCGTCTTTCAGCCAGTCTTTCCCTGCTTCAGATTCTTGGATTCCCTCTCACTAACGTCTCGGAACCTCTTTCACCCGTTTTAAAAACCTGGGGAACCAGGAGAATGAACGTGAGAAGAGGGAACCCTCACCCCCAATCTCTTTCTTAACAAAACATCTCTTTCTCTCTCTTTCTCCACACACATACACACACACACACTCCGGCGACCTCCAGATGTTCCCGACCGTGCGGCCATCTGCTGAGAAGGCTCAGACGCTCCGGGGAAACCGGCAGGGACCCCGGGATGGAGAAAGCTAGGAGCAAGGCCGACTAGAGTGAGTGGGAGCTGCATGCGCACTTTTGAGACGCTCCCTAGGGTGGAACCCAGGCTAGGCAGGGGCTCTGCCGGCGGACGGGGGCGCGGAGTGGGGAGCGCGCCGGGAAAGGCCAGCACTTTAGCGACACTCCCTAAGTCGCTGGGCGGTCGCCCGGAGCCGCCACTGGGCGCCGGGCGGGCGGGGGAGCGCCCTACGGCGGGCGGGGGCCGGGGGGCGGGCCGCGCCGCGCCGAGAAAAGCGCCGGCCGGAGGGCCCGCGGCCGGGCCGCCTGGGTGAGCGTGCCGAGGCGGCTGCGGTGCAGGCTTCCAGGTGGGTCCGGGTCCCCGGGCAGAGCGGGGGTTCGCGTTGCGGGCGAAGGACCGGAGGCCCCTACCCCAGCCTCTCCGCTCCATCCGGCGGGCGAGCCGCGCTGGAAGCAGGGGCGGGGCCGGGGCCCCTCAACTTTTCCCGGACCCAGGGCGCCGGCAGCGGCCGCCTGACGCGCGGGGCTCGGCCAGAGTGAGGAACACGGACCTAGAAGGGGGGCTTCCAGGAGACAAAAGCTCTGACCCGGGGCCGTGGGCGTCGGCCGGTGCCTCTGGGGTCTTTGTGCGGACACGTGCGTTTGTGGGTCTTTGTGAATTTGGCCCGGGGACATGCATCTACCCGTGCCTTTGTGTGTCCCTGATTTGGGGAAGGGGGCAAGGACCCGGGATGGGGGCCCGCGTTTGCTTGTGGGTGTGGGTGGGCGCATCGTTGTGTCCGCGTACGTGGTCTGTGCCTGTCGACGTGTCTGGATTGGGTGTCCGCGGAGTATGTGCGCGCCGAGAGCCAGACACCGCCCCAACTCCTGGCTCCCCTCAGTCCACCCGGGCCGACTTAGCTTCAAACTTTTCTCCGCGTTCCTCCTCCCCGCTGCATCCCAGGCCGGGGGGTGGGGGGCGGGGGGGCGCTGGCAGTCCTCCCTTCCTACACCTCAGGGGTCTTTAGAGCCGAGAGGGGATGGAATAGGATTGGGGGGGGGG